>CAUYPK010053621.1:0-28183 GCA_963574355.1 Loris lydekkerianus | reverse complement strand
TGAAACTGCCTCTACCTAGATACAGCCAATGTGGTACCATGCCACTGGCCCGACCCTGTCACTCACCTCTTCCCCCGCCTTCTTTCCCTGCCCCTTCTCCACAATAAAAAAATAAATAAATTCAAAAAAAATAATAATAATAAAATAAATAAAATAAAATAAAATAAAATGTAAAACAAATGAAAACATGGCCATAGAATTTATTCAATCTTACATAAATGCCAACAATTTGAATTCAGCAATGTGTACAATACCCATGACCAGGTAGTAGAACTAGGAAGATGTGTCTTCAGATAATCCATTAATGTAATAGGTGTTCTAGGCTAAATTGTGTCCCCCCTAAAAGTCATACATTGAATTCCTAATACTCCTAATCCATTTGAATATGACTTTATTTGGAGAGGAAAGTCTTTAAGGAGGTAATTATGTTAAAATGATGTCATCAGGGTAGGCCCTAATCCAATGTGACAATGTGACTGGTGTCCTTCTAATAAGAGGAAATTTGGACCCAGACACATAAAGGCAGGAGACCCCGTGAAGACACAGAGAGAATGCAGCCATCTGCAAGCCAAAGAGAGAGGCCATCTTGATCTCAAACGTCTAGCCTCCAGAACTGTAAACTAAATTTCTGTCAGTTAAGCCGTTCTGTGGAATGGTGTTCTGGCAGTCCTAGCAAAGTCATACTACAGGAAATGTAGCAAAAGCAGTGGCTAAAATTCAACCTATTAAGACTTCCATTGAGGGACAACATACCTGCAGAAAAGTGTCTACAATCTACATCTTAACTGAAATGTTGCCAGCTAAACACACCTGTGTAACCAGCACTCCAATCAAGAAACAGATGTAACAAGCATCCCAGGGGCCCCTCAGTCGTCAAAACCTATCCGCCCGTGTGGACTGACTTTTGTCCTTGCCTTGATTCCCAAAGTGACTCTAAGGAGGTAATTAATATTAAACAAATATTAATCTAGTAGGCCTAGAGTCCTTTAAACAAAGAGGGAAAGACACCAGGGAAAAAGAAAAAAGGCCATATTAGGACACAGGGAGAAGGTGGCCATCTATAAACCAAAGACAGAAGTCTCAGGAGGAATCGAACCTGCCAATACCCCAACCTTGGATTTGTGAGAAAAGACATCTCTCCTGTTTAGGCCACTCAGCCTGTGGTATTTGGTTACGGCAGAACAAGACACATACAATGACTCTCACCTCTTTTAGTTTTCTTAAATTAGGTTTATTACCACCTTCCCCATGTCCCTACATGTATACACAATAGGTCCCCCAAAAAATGTAAACACATTTTAAGGGAAAAGATTGTTTTAAAATTGTAATATTCAATATATACCAAATAAAAAAGATGAATACAAGTCACATTGTAAGAGCACCTCTTGCAACTGCAGAAGTCAAACATGACTTTATTACAATTTTGATACAGTTTTTCCTTTCTTAAAATATGGACACTTTTTTTGGCACCTTAAAATAATTACTTATGCAGGCAGGAGGAAGTAAGTAATAAAAATAATAGTGCCTGGCACACACATCTGAGTAAACATTAACTGATATCATACTTCTGCGTGAACAAAGCAGGATATAGAATGAATTTAGGTACATTTACAATGTGCGTGTGCATGTGCATGTCCTGGCTAAAACATGTGTACATGTGCTCTAAATATAGTATCTAAATGGTGTGTGCACAGGTATGACTCAAAGCTAACCTGTGTGCTAGGCATGATACTTATTTCACTGAATTCTTCCAGTTAAGATCTATCCACATTGATATATGTGTATCTAGTTTGTGGATTCTGGTGGCTGCATAGTGTTTTATTATACACCATACTTTACTTTTCCATTTTCCAGTGGTGGATTCCAATGTCCTTCCAGCACTACAGTGAAGATGCTTGCAGATGTCCCCTCTTGGAGCTGTGTAGCAGGACCTGGGAGACTCATGAGATTGCTGGATCCTTCCATACCCATACAATATCTTGCCTAAATTCTGCCTGATGGTCCTTTAAAACCACTGTGCAGGTCTATGCCCCCACCAGTGGTATATAAGGAGATTCCCCGCATTTCTGCAAAGTTTGGCATTATCCAACTTTCTCAGTTTTGCCAGCCTGGTGAGTGTAAAATAACAATTCACTGTTGTGTTCACTTGTATTTCTTTAATTATAAATGAGTTTGAGCATCTCTTCATCTACTTATAAGTCATTCTTCTATAAATTAATTATTCATATACTTTGCCCAATTTTCTTTTGGGTTTCTGCCTCTTCTTAACAGTTTATATGATTTTTTTGTACAACTAGGTTTGAGTTCCGTGTCGGTTTTAAATGTGGCATCTGTATATGGCATTCATCTATAGCAAGGTTTCTTAACCTCACCACTATTAATATCTGGACAGATTATTCTTTGTTGTGGAGTGTCCAATGCACTGGAGAATGTTAGCAACATCCTTGGCCTCTACTCAATAGATGCTAGTAGTACCCACCTGCCTGATTACATCTCCAGACATTGCCAAATATCTTGGGGGAAAAGAAGGAAAAATTGCCTCCAATTGAGAACCCTCTCCAACTGGGCTATGACATCTAAACCCATTGATCAGAAATCAACAACTTTTATATTTTATTAAAACAGATACAATGTACAGGTAAATGGCTCACTTCCTGGGTGAAGGTCACAACTACACCGTGGACTTTACCTTATAAATGCAAACAATGGACTTGACCAGATGTATCCTCATATTAATCTGAAATAATTTTTAAGAAGTCACTTACTTTATTAAAATTAATTTTTATGTTACACTTTGTGTTTGAGAGGTCTGTCTTGAGATGACTTCCTTATCCCTAGGTTATAAAAGTGCTCCCCATTGTCGTCTATGAGCTTGAAGACATTTAATCTTTGACATTTAAGTCTTTCATTTATCTTTTTTTTTTTTTTTTTGAGACAGAGTCTCATTTTGTCACCCTCAGTAGAGTGCCATGGCTCACAGCAACCTCAAACCTTTAAGCTCAAGCTATCCTCCTCCCCCATAGCTAGGACTAGAGATACCTGCCATGATGCCTGGCTAGTTTTTTCTATTTTTGGAGAGATGGAGGTCTCGATCTTGCTCAGGCTGGTCTTGAACTCCTGAGCTCAAGCAATCCCCCACCTCGGCCTCCGAATGTGCTGGGATTATAGGCATGAGCCTCCACACCTGGCTGCTTTCACGTATCTTGACTATACTTTTATATGCTGGATAAAGCAGGTATCTAGTTATACTCTGATACATATAGTCACCCCGTTTGTCAAAGCCATCTACAGGTCGGTGACCCTTCCCACTGATCTGTGATGCCGTTTTTATGGTGTTATCACGTCCCCCAATGTGTGTGCTACCTGAGCTCTCTATCTGGTTCCCTTGGTCTACTTGTCTGTCTTTCCATCAGAACCACACGATTCCTCTGTAACCCTGACTTTGGAATGTATCTCACCATCTAGGAGAAAAGCCCTTCTTCCTTTCAAAAGTTGACTCAGCATGGGGGCAAGAAACAATTAACAGAGGGACTTTACCTACAAATGCAATCAGTGTAACCTGGTTTCTTGTACCCTCAATGAATCCCCAACAATAAAAACAAATTTTTTAAAGAAATGAATAAATAAAAGTTGACTCAGCAGTTTGTGGACCTTTATGTTAATTTCAAAATAAGTTTGTCAAGTTCCTCAATATATCCATGTGGAATTCTGATTCAGTTACCTCAAATTTATAAATTAATTCAAAGACAATTGACATCTTTATAATGTTCTGTTATTCTACCATGAACGTAGAATATCTCTCCATTTATTCAAAACTTCCTTTTAGGTCCTTTAATTAAATTTAAATTTTTCTTCCATAGAGAAACAAAATGCTTTGTCTATGACCTTGTCTTTTTTCTATATCTTTACTGCTTGATAAACTAGTTTCCAGGTACATATAGTTTCTATTGTTACTGTGAATAGTATTTTATTCTCTGATGCTTTATGATCAGTGCTGTATTTTCTGGTGTTGAGACATACTATTGGTTTTTAATAGTTGGTTTTATGGCTGTAAATCTAGCCGAATCCTATTAGCTTCAAAAGGGGGTCTGCTGAGTCAGTTGGCTTTTTATGCCCATGATCATAGCACTTGCAGATAATGACAGTTTTATCTCTTCTTTCTAATCTTCACACCTCTCTATTAGTTTGCTAGGGATGCCAGACTAGATGGCTTAAACAGCAGAAATTTATTTATTTTCTCATAATTCTGAAGGCTAGAAGTTCATGATCAAGTTTTGAAGAGCACTGGCTTTTTCTGACGCCTCTTACTGTGGCTTGTAGGTAGTAGACTTCTCCATCTTCACATCTTCCCTCTGTACACACCTGTGTTTGAATCTACACCTCTTCTACAAATACCAGTTGTATTGTACTAGGGCCCATCCCAATGACCTCAGTTTAACTTAATTATCTCGTTAAGATCCCATCTCAAACAGTCACAGCTTGAGGTTCCGGTGGTTAGGATGTCAACATACAAATTGGAGCCACACTTCAGCCCATGATTGTCTCTCATTGCTCATTCTTGGTTTCAACTGCAGTGATACTCCAAGGTGCCTTCATAGTCTTCCATCTTGCACTTGTGTCAGGCAGGCACTGATGCTCCAAGGCAAAGTGTGGGAGAGGGGAGAGAGCAGGAGTCACACCTGTCCACTGCTGAGACCCCCGTCCCTGTCTCTGGCTCATGTTCCCTCCACATGGCAAACCAAGAAGTGCCCTCCTCCAACCCCAGAGTTTTCATACAGATTTTGTGCTAGTTTTTCAGCACTTGTTTCCCTTTAGTCGGTCCAATTCGGATGTTCGTAAGGTCTGAGTCATCCAACAGCAGAAAGTGCTGCCTCCAAAGAAAACGAGACCCTCAGCCTCATCCAACCCACTCCAACTTCTCCAACGCTTTCAACTTCATTGTCCTTTTACTCCTTCACAGTGGTTGTTAGGGAAAAGAGGTGATTTCACCTGTCTACAGATGGAGAACACGAAATTCAAAGAGAAGGAGAGGCATGAAGACCACAGGGCTAGACTGGGAAGGAATGGGGCCAAAGCCCGGTCTCTCCCTCCAAGAACAGTGTCTGGACCATGCCTTCCACTGGAGAAGCCCGGGCTGAGCAGACGGCCTTCCCCCAAGCCGGGCAAAAGTGACTTCCCAGGGGAAGGAGGGAGGCATGCAGGGCTGGGGGCCGCTATGAGCGGAGGGCACTTCCAGCTCGACGATGAACGGCAGTTTTCTTCATCACAGAGGACATTCTTTGCCGATGAGGAACATAAACTACAGGTACCAAGAGATTGCTACTAAAAATGATGAGACGGGTCTGGTGACACATACCTGTAAGTCCCAGTTACTCCGGAAGCTGAGGCAGGAGGATTGCTAGAGGCCAGGACTTTGAGTTATGATGATGCCACTGCACTCCAGGTTAGGTGACAGAGCAAGTCCCTATCTCACATAATAAAAAGAAAAAAGAAAGACAGAGAAATGCAGCTTCTCCTGCAGAGCCACCCAAGGCAGTGTTTCTAAAGGCCTCAGCAACAGCATTCTACCCCCGCAGGCTCGGATCAGTTACCGATTGGTTATTGATTCATTTGTCTGGATGCGTGTTCTTCAGGCTAGTGGGACACCTCAGGGAGTCTCTGGCCCCAATGACTGGCCCCCACATGAGAGCCGTGCCCCACGCTCAGGCTCCAGGATGCTGCTCTCGGTTCATAGCCCCAAATTCAGCTGTTCCTCTGGAGATGCTACCATGTCAGGGAATGAAAACACCAAGACGGCATGGCACAGCTTTGGGCAGTGACACTCAAGCGTCACTATCCAGCAACAAGGGCAGCCACAGACTGATGTAACTCTTAAGCAGAATGGATCCCTGGGTCCTAAGAGGGTCACTGAGATTCCGTGACAACTTGGTGGCTGGAAGGGTGGAGCTTCGAGAGGGAGCTTGAGAACTTCCTGCTAATTAGAGCACAATGAGCTCCTGCAATTAATTGGAAAGAAATTAAACAACCCAAACATCCATCAACCAAAGAATAAATAAATATATTGACGTATTTCCACACAATGAAATACTTCACAGTGTGAAACATGGATGAGCAAAGGTATTCACATGTAATATAACACACATTGGGTGAAAAAAAGCAAATTGCAGAAAAATTACGTCCTATGTGCAGGATGACAATGTAATGTAATTTCAAAGCTGCACATTGCTTAGGGACGCATACATACTGGTGCAATAAAAGTATAAGAAAAGCGAATGGGGGAGAGATGAAAACCTACCTATTGGCTACAATGAACACTGTTCTGGTGGCAGGCACATCAGAAGCCCTGAGTCAAGGGTAACACAAGGTATCCATGCAACAAAAACATTTGTGTCCCTTAAGATTTTGAAATAAAAATAAATCATCTCTAGATTACTTAGAATATAGCATTTGCAAGGTAATGCCACATGAATAGTTGTTATACAGTATTGTTTAGGGAACAATGATAGGAAAAAAAGACAAATGACTGGGAAGGATAAAGGCCTCATTCAGGGAAGAAGGGGCCCAGAGGAAGACAGAGCAGAGAACGGGTACACAGGAGTTCCCCCAGTATTGGAAATGTCTCACTTCTTAGGACAGGTCAGGTACACTCACCTTATATCATTTTTTATGCTTTATTGCTTTCAACATATATTTCCTAATAATTGTTTGTAACCATGCTTGTCCCTGATAAGACAAGCCATACTATTGTATTTCTTAGTGAATCTAATTCATTTTGTTAATGAGTGAGGACACTCCTTCTTGAGGTCAGAAATCCCAGGCTAACCGACTCCCAAAGTCCTGGCCCACAGAAAATGCAGACAATAATAAACATTTATTATAATAGTAAGCTGCTAAAAACAGAACAACTGAGTCTTCTTGAGCAAAGCAGGAATGCTTCCATCTATCGTGTGGCTTCCAAAGGACCAAACAGCTAAATTTCCTTTTAATCTGCAATGCCCTGGAAGAGCCGGTGGCCCCAGACTTGGTGGGCAGACAGGGAGCATGTTAGTAATTTCAGTGCAGTCTTGACAGATCATTCTTGATCAATTCTGCATTTTTTTCAATTAACTTTGTTTGTCTTAAAGGGACTCCTCCTGAAAACAAAACAAAACAATAGCAGTCTTTCAGGCTCCTCTGCATACCTCCAGAGCTCAGGTGGGCACAGGCAAGGGGTGGCTGGTGTATGATGCTTCAGAGGAAAATACCCTTATCCTGGCCAGCTGATTCTGAGCAGCCAAGAAGGACAAGTGGCCAAGAATGGACCCCAAAACTTGGCCATGCATCTGTTCTTGCAGCCAGGTTTGACATGCTATTTACCATCTTAAAACCCTGCTTCCGGTTAGCACAGAGGTGACGGTGGGGTAGTGATGGGTTAAGGGATATTTGTGAAATAGCCAAAAGAGAAAAAGAAAAAGCATTTAATAAAGCAAATGGAACATTTTTTTTTTTTTTTTTTTATCCTGAGCTGTAGTGTACAAAGTTAATTCACTCTGCTGTCAGGTGGGAAATGGCCTTTCCCCTAAAGTAAGCTCACAAATTTGCCGAAGAACTGAGCATTCTGCAAGAGGGAAACCAGTGAGGCTGGGCACAAAAACAGACATTTCTCCTGGGTGGAAAATGTGTGTGTCTTCATCCTGATGTGCTTATTAGGAGCTCAGCTTGTGACTGTGGCAGGGAGATGCTGTACTAGATTAGGAGTAATCACCCCAAAGCTAAATTTATCTCCCATGTTTCTTGGGGGTGGAAGGGAGGAGAAGAATCAATTATATTTGGGCACAGGTCACCCTGTAATAACAAAACATGCCTTCTTCCCCAAAAAAAGGTTTGAAAGAGTTGTTGTTGTTTTGAGGCAGTGTTTTATAATATTAAAGTCTTTTAACAGATCAAAATTTAAAAGACAAAATAAAATCTTAGAATTAGAAACAGAAGCCACAGAGGCCTCAGATGCTCCCCTGGAAGCTCTCCATGCCTCCTTTCCACTGGCAGGTGGGAGGGCTGAGGTCCAGAAGAGAAAAGGTATGGGGTCAAGGTCATGCAGAGAGAGCTGGCAGAGCTCCGTGATCCCCCCGCCCCCCACCAGGGACGGGGGCGGCACTGCAGAGCAGTTGAGCCCTCCCAGTGCAGACTGAGAATGAACATGAGTGTGCAGAGGTGTGCAGATGTTGGTTTATTATGCCACTAATGTTCTTAGGGAAAGGCCTGCTCACAGGTGCTGGCGAGGGAACAAGGACCAGGAGACAGGAGTCTGCTGACCCAGATGCACCCAGGAGCTCATACAGGGGCACATTTGGGGCTCTGGGAATTGAGTTTTCTCGTGCCCTGATGCAGCGTGGACTTCCCCAGAAGCTGGGGCTGGGGACAAATCGGCTTAGAAAGATGGCATGAGAAAGAGAATGAGCCTGTGCTGATGAAAGGGCAGGCAGAGGGCAGGCAGAAGCAGCAGGCGGAACAGCTCAGTACGCAAGAGAGAACTGGTGGTGGACCCAGCTCTGCCACTCCCAGCTGTATGAGCTGGTGCAAGTCACCACATAGTTCAGGCCTCCATTTCCTTAGCTCTCAAATGGAGATAATACTTATGCATCTTGCAGTGGGCTCAGTAAATGTTTTAGGAGAGGTTTAATAAACTCCTGAATACTGAGCTGAAAGACACCCATGCCAGCACAAACTCCCCACCCATGCAGCCTGACTGCACTTGCCTCCTGTTTTTAGGGCATCCTCTCATCTGCCTTAGTACACAGTGATTCCCTGATGGTAGGTTCCAGGCCTACCCTCCATCTTGACCACCAAACCCTCATGTAGGTCACCAGCCAGACTCACTCCCGAGCTCACCAATGGACCAGATAAACCCCACTGGATTTTGGAACCAAGACATCCTCTAGTATACCCTCCCCTGACCCTCGTTTAACCTTCTCTGGCTGTGCCAGTGACCACACAGAGAACAGTGGACAAACATGTGGGCTCTCGGGTCAGGCAGAGCTGGGTTTGAGTCCTGCCTCTTATCTATAACTAGCAGAGGGAACTTGGGCAAAGTACCACCTCTCTAAGCCTTGATTTACTCATCTTTAAAACTTCAGTGACTATAAACACCCACTTTGCAAGTATGTGATGTTTAAAAGAGAAGTATTTGGACATAGCATCAGCCAATGTTTGTGGTAGTTGCCACTGTTAACTTCACACACCACTAAATCAGGGCAGGTGGCGTTCCCCAGAGGGGCAGCTAGGCCTGGCAAGTCTCTGAAATGCTACTCCACTGGGGAGCAGTTGCTTGGCCCTGTGAAAGCCTCTCAACCTCCCGGAGCCTCCATTTCCTCTTCCGGACAAGAGAGATAATGCTTTCCAGACCTCAGAAGGCTCACATAAAATGCAACTAAGACAATAGAAATAAAAGTGGTTAGAAAATTATGTAGCATGACTCCACAAAAGAATAGTTATTATCTGGACAACTGTAATTCCAAAGTGCTTTCATTCCACAATTACTCAGCATGCAGGCAGAAAAGAGATAAAATCTAGCCATAAGAGAGAGAAAATCAAAGGATTTTGAAACCTCCAATCACACCGAATCCACCCAAAGCAGAGTATGTAAGTCCCATTGTAGGGATAATGGACATGTGCCAGTCATTGTCCTCATCTGAGCCCTACACAGAATAAGTACAAACATCACTGTGTGCGCCATAAATGTGTATAATTATTAGTTATCAATTTTTAAAAATTAAGTTAAATAACATTTTTTCTTTCCTTTTTTTTTTTTTTAATTTCAGGTCAATGTGAGGGTACAAACAAGCAGGTCACAATATTTGAATCTGTTAAGTAGAGTCCCTCTTGTCGTTATGTCCCAAACCCAAAGGGGTGCCATACACCCCACCTCCTGGCCTTTAAGTGAGAGCACACCAATCTCCCCCTCCTCCCTCTCTTTCATTCCCCCTGTCCCCCACTTGAACTGAACTGAGTTTCTCTCCTATGTGAGTATGTATTAGATCATCTAATATGAAGCCAGTAAAAGCCAGTAATACCACATTAATGGGACTAATCCCTGTTTTGCTGTGGCTATCGTTATTTGATTTTGGATTGAGTTTTTGGTTTGGTTTTTATTTTGTTTTGTTTTTGTCTGTTTACTTTCTGAGAACATCGTGTTTTTTCTTTTCTCTAGTGTTACAAAACAATATAAATACTCCAGTTAAGAACTTAATAGGAACAGTCCTTCATGGATTAGTCAGGGATACTGGTTGTTCCCATGAAGGGAAGGAAGGATCCAAAGGAGCAAACACAAGAATCCTTACCCGACCTGAAGCATCAGTTCCAGAAGTGTATTGTCTTTCTAGTTCTTGAAAAGTAGTCAGGAGCAAGAGAGTTTGTGACACACCCGGGTTGGGTCTAATGCTGCCATTTAAAAAGGCACCTCCTCCCTTGTTCATAAACAGGGATGATGGATTGTGTCTAGACGGTTGCTGTATTGACACCAATAAACCATGTGAAAGGCTTACCAAGTGCCTAGCTCATAGTAAGTGCTCCATAAAGGGCAGCTCTTTGAAAACATCTCCACTTACAACCAGGAGGCCTTTTGGTACTCCCTTGTTAATATCTGTTAGTGTTTCCATATAATGCCCCCCGTTTGCCTTCCCAACGTGAAGGTCTATAGACAAGGTGGACTCATCAGCACCATTTCACTGTTGAGAAAATTGAGTCTTGGAGAAGTGAAGTGACTTACCCGCAGTCACACTGGGAATGACCAGAAGTGAAGACTCGGGTTTCCAAGGATTGGCCTCTCGGGCCCTGAGGGGCAGGCCCCAAATCTCCAGAGCAGCAGAGCAAAAGGCCAGTTGTGCCAACTCCCATACAAATTCTTCTACTTGGGTGGAAAACGTGACTCAGTTCTCCCACCCCCACACCCCACACCCACCTGAGCCAGGGGCTGCTGCCAGCACTGCCCAACTAACCACAGATGCCCAGAGATAGGCTGCCATCTGCCTTCCCTTCTGAGATGCCAGCTCGAACGGGCTGGCTGCACTGCAGCGGGAAAGCCAGACGTTCTGCCCTACCACATTCCAGGATCTGACGTGGGCACCTCCTGAACGCCTACTAAGGGAACTCTAACTGTACAGACCACATCAGCAGGTTTACTGTAAAATCACCTTCTAGAAGCTTCCAGCCCTGCCCCGATTAGTCATGCCCCCTCCTGTTTCCCTTTGGGTATGGGAATAGAGAGACCTATTGAGGCAAACCACGGTCATCATGTGAGCTCACAAGGCCCTGGGCTTGACCAGCACAACTGAATCATCTAGGCTACAGCTGCCTAGACTTCTGGACCCTGAAAGCTACAAAAACTTCAGAAACCATCTAATCTCAAGGATGGGCCAACATGTTCTATAAAGGGCCAAATAAAATAGGTTAGGTTTGGAAGGGTCACCTCTAGTTTCTGTCAAATCATCTCCTTTGTTCTATTTTTATTAAGCCCTTTATGACTGTAAAAAACACCCCCAGCTCAGGAGTCATACACAAACAGATCTGGGGCAAGATTTGGCCTGATAGCCCTGGTTGGTGGATTCCCACTCCATCACCCCAGCCTCTCATTACACGGAGGGAAAAACTGAGGTCCAGAGAGGTTACGTATACTTGCCTGAGGTCACACGGCAATTGGGACCGTCAGCCATCCTCAGATCTGACTTATGGAATCCCTTTTTATCAAAAGTCGATTAACAGCTGCTCTTAACCAAAATGCTTGATTAATTACTTTTTCCATGTTCAATAAAGTAAATGCTATATAGAAGAAAAAAACATTTTTTAAAACCAAACTAGCTATCCCTGTTCCTGTTAAAGGCAGGTGATATAGTTTCTATCGGAGGGACGATGAATCTGCCCAGTCCTCTCTTAGCTGGAAGAGCTAACAGAAAGTGAGAGGGGTCCACTGACCTGTCATAGCCTTTTCCCGGTTTCCTGACATTAGTGAAACCAGTCGAGGTGCGAGGTGGTAAAGACAGCTGCTCAGCTCATGGTTTTGCGGAGTCAGACACGCAAAGGCAGGCCCAGGCCGGTGACCTATGGTATCAGCCTGGATTACTCTTACTTAATGAGGGCAAATGGAAAGGTCTGAGGGGTGGGGATCCAAATAATGGATAAGTAGAGAAAGTGAGAGGAAAAAGAGGCTGACAGAGCAACTCTAGGCAGCGCCGTATAGACAGAATATTAAGAGCAGGAAGGGCTGCCGTTAGCATTTGCATTAGCACAACCAAAGTCCCCTTCACGTTCCCTGAACCCAGGGTTCCCACTGTCCGGGGGATAACAGGTTCAAGCAAACTTCTCCATTTTATTTGCATCTCAAAGGATAACTAACATCAGCTAAAGTCAGTTTAGGAGGATACCAAAGCCTTATATGAGCATCTTTATTTTTGTTTTTTGCTTTTTTTGTTTCTTGAAGAAATTAACGACAAGTTGATAGATCAACTCATACAGAAACGGCCAAGGTTACTGAGTGAACAAACCCAGCAAGAGAGGGTCTCAGAGTAGAGAGGACAGGAAACATCAGCCTCTCCCCACCACAGAATCACCTGCCCAATGTTCTTCCTTCTTTCTTGCTATCCAGACTCCAGTTCTGGTCAGGGCCGCAAAGTGTCCAGCCCCATTCAAGATTCCTGTTGTCCCTGTTTTCCTTGCAGATAGTAAGAGTTTGGGTTGATGAGACACTGGAAGAAGCCTTGTAGGAATTCTGGAAAAGTGCTTCTTTCTTGATAAAAAAGGAGCAAACATGGCTAGCACCATCACCCTCCATCCTCCTCCTCTCTTTGCACACACCGTACCTATACCTGCAAAGACCATCTTGCAATTGTCCACCAGAACTGCCTCCCCTAATGGAAATGTTCTGCATCTACACTGACCTGATATAGTAGCCACTTAAGACATTGCTAGTGTGATGAGGAACTGGATTCTTTTTCATTTCAACTTTGACTCATCTAAATTTCAATAGCCACCTGCTACCTTACTGGACAGCTAGGGCTAGAGAATCACAGAATCTCTGATTCTGACTTTGAGACATCTAGACTCCTTGTTATATAAGAAAAATAAATCTCTAATTTTTAAGTCACCGTAAATCAGTGCATACACCTGCAGCTAAATGATAGGACCAATGAAAGAGACTAGGGGAGTCCCAGGGTTCAAAGTGCCCATGGGATAACATCCAAACCAAACCACCCCATTTTATTTGCATCTCAAAGGATAACTAACATCACATCAGTTAAAGTCAAGTGGGGAGGATATACTCAGCAGAAAGGAAGGGGTGGAAGAGAGTTCTTCCCCAACCCCTTACTAAGATCCTCTCTTTGACCAAAGGCACAAACTTCTAAAATAGCTAAGGCTACAGGAAGGTAGAAGCCGAGGACCACAGTCAAGCACAGAACTAGTGGTGCTGGGGCTGGTTTGGTCCTTTTCCTGCCACACTCGCCTTAGGCAAGCTACTTCCTTTCTCGGAAGTTCATATCCCTCAAATGTAAAGTAGAAGATAATAAGCTTCTCCTACCAGCTGAAAGGGCTATTGTAGGGCCAACTCAGGAAGGATACAAATGGTTTTTGTAAACAGTAAAGCGCTAGTGAGAAAACTCCTGGAAAAGATTATTCCAGAAAAGACATGAAGCCTCAGAACGTCCCATTGCCTGTTCTAAGAAACAAGGACACCTAACATCCTGCTCTGATTGGCTCTTCAGTCCCCGATTTCAACTCCCAGTGGTAGAGGGTGCTACCTGCCTTGCTAAAGGCCAGATCGGGGGAAAGGGATAGGGAAGCCCAGCACTTACCAGTTGGTACCTGGAATGACCACAGGCAAGTACCTTCTGGCAGGTGCAATATAACTGAACCCTCATCACTGCCCCACAGTAGGTATTTATATACCCCCCCAATCATGATGTGTCAAATATGAACACAGAAGTGGGCGGAAAGTTAGTAGAGCTTCTAGGGTAGCTTAAGAGTAGGAAGCTAGGAGAATGGGCTCCCTTCTAGGGGACACAGGGACAGAAATAAGCCCAGGGACCTGGAGTGATGGCAGCACACAGGAAGAGCAGAGGTCATATGAGATCTGCCAGGAAGGAGGGTGTCCTGAAAAACCATCTGGACCAGAAAAACAGCCTCTGGGCTGAAGTCTATAGAAATGTTTGCATGCTCCTTTCAACCCTTTCCCCACCAACAATGTTGAGAAGACCTGTGTTAGAGTCTAGATCAGTAAAGGGTACTTTCCAAAAGAGGGCCCAATCATGACCCTCATTGAAACATAAAATAAACATCTATCAAATATTTTATTTGTGAGGGAGAATTCTAAGAACTACATATACACGAATAAGTGCTGAAATGAAGTTATACACTAATCTAAAACTGGATATGTGGTAAATCCATTTACTTCCACCAGCAAAAAAAAAAAAAAAATGCATTTGCATGTCCTGTTGGCTCTCGGTCATTTATAATTTAGAGTTTTGAAAGAGTTCAAAGGCAACAGAAGGCACAGAGCCCCCTTAGAAACACCCAGTTTTCCAAAGAAGACACCCAGTCATCTTGTCAGCTCACTTCCACATTATTCACCATTTTTCTTACATCTAAGGCCTATCATCTTCCCCACTGGCTCTCAGTTGTATTGTCCATGGGATTGTTGGAATGAACACCAACATTCCAGCGAGTTGCACAGCCTGTCCTGGAGCCAGGGAGGACAGACGCAAGCACTGAGAAGTGGGCATCTAGACAGAAGGCTTGAGCTCAAAGAGACCTAAGACCGAGCAGAAGCAGAAGCCCAGAGAGGAAAAGGGATTTTCCTAAAGACGCAGAGCAGAGTGGATATGACACCTTCTCTCCTACAGGATGCACTTTTTAAGAGGGGCCTAAAAAGAAGGATGCCAAAAGATTATCCGTTCCTTGTGGTCTGGGGAGACAACCAAGCCGGAGACCTCTCCTATTAGATGTGAGCCATGTGTGCAAAACCAGGGTGATACTAACACCTTCCTGACTGTGTATTGTAAGCTTTAAGTGGGATCAGTTAGATAGAATGCCTGTCCCACAGCGTGTGACTCACAGAAATCATCTTTCTTCACCCTCCTGAGTGGCCCTTGACCCCACACGTGTGACAGCCATCATTCTGCTGTTACTCTGCCAAGGGCACCATCCATCCAGCAAAGACTGCAGGGTCTTGCTCACATGGGTCACGCGATCCACTCTGGCTCAGATTCAGTTAGTTTGTAAAGAGTTCTGGTGACCTCAGGCTCTCTGCTCTTTTGGTCCCAAGTCCTCGGGCCACTGTACATTTCCCAGGCCAAGTTGGCTCCTTATATAACAAATTTTAAAGAAAGCACAGGCTGGACATGGTGGTTCACACTTGTAATCATAGTACTCTTGGAGGTCAAGGGGAAAAGATCACTTGAGGTCTTTTCTAAAAAGATGCAAATTTATTTGTGAGGGAGAATTCTAAGAACTACATATACACGAATAAGTGCTGAAATGAAGTTATACACTAATCTAAAACTGGATATGTGGTAAATCCATTTACTTCCACCAGCAAAAAAAAAAATGCATTTGCATGTCCTGTTGGCTCTCAGTCATTTATAATTTAGAGTTTTGAGGTCAAGAATGAGACAAGCCCTGCATCCATTTAACAATGCACTTGAGACTTTACTAAAAACAGAAAAAATTAGCTGGATATGGTGACACACACCTGTAGTCCCAGCTACTCAGGATCACTGAGCCCAGAAGTGTCAGTGGTGTCTATGATGACACCAATGCACGCTAGCCTGGGTGACAGAGATTAGGTTTAAAAAAAAAAAAAAAAAAACAGAAAAGAGGGAGTATAAAATATTTAAGAATAAAAGTCACCCCCACCAGGAGTGGCTCCGGACCTGGGGTCAGAGAGCAGTGGGTGGAGACCTGGCCCAGCTTCGGTGGGAAGAGCCCCTGTGAATCATACCCTTGGTGCAGGGAACCCGCAAACAGAGACACTGAGTTGGTTTCCCAGCACCCCAGAGTTGCTGTGACCTTCAAACAGCCCGCAGGGCTGGGCTCTGAGCGTCTTCAGAGTCGTGATATGACTGTGCATTCATCACATAACCCTGCTGTGAGCAACTTAGTCTCAGTCCCCTATCACAGTCTCAATTTCGGGGCATCCCTGATCTCTCTCTGCAGAGAGACTCAGAAGAGGCCTCAAGGAGAGTAAAAGTTGGGGGTGGTTTGCTTAGTTTTTTTCCACTCACACCACCATGCGATAAGGGGACCTTTCCCTTTCTCTGCAAGGAAACTGCAGAAGCATCTAATGTCAGATGGAAGGGACCCCCAAAGCTCCTGGGATCCAGTCCTCTGCCTTCTCCCCTAGGTGACCAGAAAACCCATCGAGGGAAGAATCCTGGTTCTTCCAGAATTGATGGCAATGCACACCCTGAACGGAGGCCTTTTATCTTTCTGTGATGCTTTTGGGATTCACAAATTCTCAGTTCATGAAATTATAAGCAATAGAGCTTCTCTGCTTAAAGCCTGTGCAAGAGGCCAGGGCCCTTCTAGTCAGCCCTTCCCTAACCCCCCCGAGGTGATATCTACATGCAATGGGAAAACTGAGGTCAGAGAAGGAAAAACGAGTCTAAAGCATCCACTAAGAAAACCTTGAGATTTTAGGATTTCTAAACACTGTCTCTAAGCCCCAGCATCCTGAATGCCTTCCAAGCCAGTGCTTTGGAGGTAATCACCTTCCTCCTATTCAGAAGGACGTAAGATAAAGACATGGCTGTGTCAGCAGGCGAGACGGGGACTGGTGCTTCTTTACAAAGAAGTGAGTCTCCAGTTGCAAGGTTTTGACCCAAGGAAGCTACAGAGGAATCTCAACGGTGGTACCTTCTCCTCTATTAGAAAACACCATCCTGCCCACAGGAACGCTTGTCCTGTGTGATTCAAACTGACAGGGTCAGAATTCCTGGGCCCCTCCTTTCAAGATTTGTTTGGCCCCTGAGCAAAGGAGATTTGAGTCAGTTCTGGGAAGCCTTTCACAGCTGTCGGGTAGGACTTCAATCTCGTCCATTCTGAATTCATAATAAAGTGAAATCACAAACCATGCACAAGGGGAGAAAGAAAAGGCATTCTGTTGGATATAGTCAGTGTCCAGGAGTGTCCAACATCTTTTTTTCTCTGCCACACATTGGAATAAGAGTTCTTGGGGGCACACATTAAATACACAACACTAATGAAAACTGATTAGCAAAATAAAAATTTCCATGCATACTTTTCATTATATCCGACACCACATATGAGCAAAAGAAGTCCTCACAAAATTAGCATGTGGCTCACAGACCTAGGTTGGAGGCCTCTGGTGGCCATGGAGGAAGGAGATAAAAGGATGGAGAAAGAATGAGACAGGCCCTGCATCCGTTTAACAAACTTGTAGAGGTGAGGCTGGGTACACTCAAGTAGCAAGGAAATGAAATAGCTATCAATCCCTGGGGCAATAGTATATAATATCCTTCTCTGTCTTCTGAAAGCAAATATAGAATCTGTTTTGAACTAAATACAATTACGAACTGGTCAGTCACTTTTTAAGGGGATGTGAGTTATGTGGGATGGAAAGAGGTAATTTCATAAAACCTACAGAGAACCAGGACGAGGATCCACTGTTCCTTGTGGTCCCTAAGATTTGCATAGGTAAGTTTCTTTTCTTTTTGAGGCCTCAGCATTCTCCAGAATTGCATACCAGAGGAAGGCAGTTACATAAAATTTTTATCTTCAGATACTCTTGCTCTGACATTCTGGAATTTGATGATGGTCACATTTGGCTTGCTCTAAAACAAAATCAGAAAGATCCCATCTCAGACCTCCAGAGCTCAAATCCTCAGACATGAATCTCTTTTAGTGCCCTTGACCTTGGCCCAGCAGATGCCAAAGAATTGGATTTAATTTTGTGTGCATTTAAGCCAAGCAAGAAAACAAATCATTTACTTTGAGTTTAAGAAAAGTTGCCAGAATCACTTTTACTTCTACTACAGAGAGAAAATAATCAAGTAAATTATTTGTCCTAATACCATCAAAACAAACTGAGGTTTTTCCATCTTTGAGGAAAACGTCACATTTGTTGCTCAGTCTCTTACAATGACTGTTGTGAAACTTAAAATCATCATTAATTTTCAAATGAAAAACATTTTACTTTAATTTCCATACTAATCATCATTTTATGACTAATTCTCTTTTTTTTTATTTTTATTTATTTATTTATTTTGAGACAGAGTCTCACTATGTTGCCCTCGGTAGAGTGCTGTGGCATCACAGCAACCTCAAACTCTTGGGCTTAAGCGATCCTCCTGCCTCAGCCTCCCAGGTAGTTGGGACTATAGGCACCTGCCACAACGACCAGCTATTTTTGGCTACAGTTGTCATTGTTGTTTAGCTGGCCCACCCTGGGTTCTCTATGTGGCTGGTGCTGTAACCACTGTGCTATGGGCACCAAGCCTCAGGACTAATTTTCATAGTAGCCATCATTTTATGACTTACATAAATATTTAAGCATTATTTTGAAAGTATTTGAGACAACTAAAGGCAAAGAATCTTCACTAAAAAATTAGCCAGGCCATTAGTTCTATATGCCTATGGTCCTACGTACTTAGGAGGCTGAGGCAGGAGGATGACCTGAGCCCAGGATTTTGAGGTTGCAGTTATCTATGATGGTGTCAGTCTAGCCCTGACAACAAAGCAAGACCCTGTCTCAATAAATAAATAAATAAATAAATAAATAAATAAGAATAAGAAAAGAAAGAAAGAAAAGAGAATCTTTATTATATATAACAGAAAACTAAATTATTTTATTTAAAATTAACTTCTTTGAAAAGCATTTCATCCTTTTTAAAAAATGTATTATCAGGAACTCAAAGAACCATGAAAAGTAGGAGAAAATATATTCTTTTAAAAAATTTTTTTAGCCTTCTCTCTCGCTGACAAGTTCTCCAGCAGTGATTGTCAACTGGTGTGCCATGACAATTTTTAAAGATAATTAAATTATTTTAGAAAGAAGTTCAAAGCACAGTAAGTATATTCTTTTTTCTTTTTTTCCTTTTTATTTTTGCTCTTTTTTGATCAACATAATTTAACTGTGCCACAGAAGTTTGACTATTAAGTTCAAGTGTGCTATGAGATAAAAAAAAGGTTGAAAAACATTGTTCCACTGTACCTTAAAAAATACCCAAGACTCCTATTTCTAATTTTTTTTTCTGATTAGCGGAGGCAGGGCTAAAACCCATGTCCCTTGCTTCCTGGTTCAGTCCTCAGGCCACAGAATAACTGTTTTTATGTTATGAACTCAGGGCCTCTGAAAGGCTTCTCATCTCCAAAATAGACTTCCCAACCACAAGGTGAAGCTTACAAAGCCTTTCACAATGACTCAGAAGAAAAGATTCCCCAGCAGAGGAGCAAGTTATAATATAAACACCCCAAAACCTGGGTCTGCAGCAAAGCTCCTGGTACCCTGCATGCCATGGGCAGTCCCTAAGCCAGGATGCCCCAGAGTGGGCAGCCCAAGAGGACAGTGGAGACTTGGGAAAGTGACCATTAGTGCCTCCTCTTCCCTTATATCAGGCACAGTGAATAAACTTCCTCCTCATCTGCCTTTTTTTCTCATTCTGCCCATCCCTCCATTCCTTCAGGCATTCATCTACCACGATTGGATCCCTTAAGGCCCCAACTCTCATCCTGTCCTGTCCCTATGCCTTTGCCATGTAACAGGGAAGGGTCCTCCCACTCTGTCTCTGGGCCCCGCTACGTAACTTGCTTCAGCCCACAAGTCACAACACAAGCAGAGTCAAGAAAAATTAGTTACATGTTTCCGCTCATCACTTGTGGCTGCCTCTTCTGGCAAGAATCAGCCTTCTGGGAGATGGGAGATATGAACCAGAGCCAAGTCCTCCAGCCATCCCCAGCCATGGCCACTGTAGGCCATCCAATACCAAGCCAACCCCCAGATGTGCCCAGCCAGTTTCAGTAGAACTGCCTGGCTGGCCATCCCAGGCACATGCACGTGAAACAGGCATTGCAGTAAGCCATGGAGTTTTTGTGGTATTTATTACTCAGCATTGTTGTGGCAAGGAATCACCTCCACATTCCAGCCAACAGGGAGGAGGAAGGACAAAGGAATGCTTCCCTAACTCTCAGAGGACACTACGGCTTTTCACTGGCCACAACTTATCCTCATAGTCTCCTCTACCACAAAGGATATAGGAAAATAAAAATCTTTGTTCCAGACAGTTATATGTCCAGCCACAAATTAGAGGTCCTATTATTAAGAAAGAAGTAGAGCCTCTTTGGAAAGAAGTATGGAAAATCCTCAAAGAACACGAATTAGACCTCCCATTTGATCCTGCAATCCCATTACTAGGCATCTACCCAGAAGAAAAAAATCATTTTACCCTCAGGACATTTGCACTAGATTGTTCATCAAGCTCAATTAACAATGTGGATGTGGAAATAACCTACATGCCCATCAACCCAGGAATAGATTAACAAACTGTGGTATAGGTATACCATGGAAGACCATTAAAAAAGATGACAACTTTATATCTTTTGTATTAACCTGGATGGAGTTGAAACACATTCTTCTTAGTAAAGTATCACAAGAATGGAAAAGCAAGTATTCAGTGTACTCAATACTAATAGGAAGTCAGTAGACGATCTAATTCACACCCACATAGGAGAAAATCTCATTTCAATTCAAGATGGGAGGAAGGGGGAGGAGAGAGGAGAGAAGGGATTGGGGTGCTCCTACTGAATGGGCACAAGAAGGACTCTACCTTACAAATTTAAATATTGTAATCTGAATGTTTGTACCCTCACATTAACCTGAAATGTAAAAAATATATATACACATATATAATACATTTAAAAATTTTAAAAAAGAAAGAAGTAGGGGATGGAAATTGGAAAGCAATTAGAAGTTTTTGCCACAAGTGCAATCCAAGTGCATTTTGGACCTCGGTCCATAGCAACAGCTCAATCTTGGGCTCAACTAGTGACCTTGAGCATCTTTTTTCCTTCTTTTGGCATCAGTGTTCCTAACTATACAATGGGAGCAGTGAGAGGGTGAGTCTCTGTGGGCTCTTTCCTTGCCAGAAATCACAGATTGAAGATTCTGAAGGAATTGCCCTTCTACCAGATGCTAGCAGAGATGTACCTATTTACACATGCAGGTGACATTGCCCTCCAGTCTGGAAGCATTAAAAGAACCAAAGGGAAAATGTCCAGCACATGCTAGTAAAAGAGATCTGTCTAAACTCACTCATTGCTGCTTTGCAAGTTACATAGAAGCAGCTGTCTGGGGCAGGTGTCTAAACTTCAAGGTGTCTAGCTGTAACCTCAGGAGCCTAGCAGTGTTCAGAGAACAAAGACCCAATTATGCTGCTCAACTCCTACTTGGAACCCAGTCTAAGGAAGCTGTGAGATCTAAAAAAAGGTTTGAGGAGGGAGTGGTCAGACGTTCAAGGAACATTTGATATATCCAGATATCCAGCCAACGAATGGTTTATATGTCCCTGTTTGGAATAGGAATAGAGAAAAGATATATTTTAATTTATCATCATAAAATTATATAGCCCACATGTGTACTTTATAAAAGGAGGAAGAAACCTTTGCTTTGAGTCTAATTGTCACTTTCTGTAAGTCCTATAAAGCCTTACATTTCTGTGATGAAAGAAACTATCCACTTTATACTTTATAAACCAGATTCATGTAATTTACAACTCAGAAATCCTCTTAACCTAAAACTCAGTATTTATCTCTCCCCTTGAGGAAAAAAAAATCCAAAATTATGCTATATCCAAGGGCCCCAGAATATTCCATCTGCCACAGAATTTATAGCTTCCTCAAATTTTATAAGAAATGTATGAACTATAACAAGAAAACAGCAACATTAGGTATTGAGTGTTTACACGATTCTAAAACTGAAGTTCAATATTTCAACAAAGCCTTTAAAAACAGTTAGGTATTGTGATCCCATTAACATAGACACTAAAGCTCAGAAAAGCTACATAACTTGGCCAAGTCCACAAAGGTAACTAACATACGGCTGAGCTGGGATTTCATCATAGGCAGTTGTCTCCAGAACAAAGCACTTAGCACACTGGTATATAGTTAATACCAGTAAATGTCACTATTATGCTTACTTTCCTGAAGATGATTCTTGCCTATATTCAGGCAAGCTGGTGGGTCCCAGTGATCCCCCACCCACAGTGTCTAACTAAAACTTCCAGTAAAGAACCTTAAGCTCTCCTGTAGGGACAGCACATCCTTGTCAAAGCCTGAGATTTGTCTTATTATGTGTTTTCTGAGAATGTTGATTTCGCTTTTTAGGGTTTCCATCAGAACAATCTAAAGAAATAATCTCTTCCACATTCCTGCAGATTAGCACACTGTCTTAAAAATCAGTTAAAGGCCAAGGATAGAATCATCATGAGAAGGGTGGGGCCTCATGCTAATCTGGTTTTGTTCGGTCATCAGTCACCCTGTCCCCACCTGGGTCCAGTAACATAGTGGAGCTTCATGAGCACAGAAACATAAAGAACTGGGTCGCTATCTCACAGCAGCACAGTATGCCATCAGGGAAGGCACAGAAGTCCTTTAAAGAGAGGTGAATCGCCTGAGCTCAGGAGTTCCAGACCAGCCTCAACAAGAGCAAGATCCTGTCTCTAGTAAAAGCAGAGAAATTAGCTGGGCATTGGTGCGGGTGCCTGTAGTCCCGCAGAGAAATTAGCTGGGCATTGGTGCGGGTGCCTGGGAGGTTGAGGCAGGAGAGTCGCTTGAGCCCAGGAGTTTGAGGTTGCTGTGAGCTATAACGCCAAGGCACTCTACCCAGAGAGTAAGACTCTATCGCCAAAAAAAAAGAAAAAAATAAATAAAGTCCTTCCAGGATACACCACACCACACAGTGCAATTCAAAAGGCAACTTTATACATGCCAGATCCTGCCCTGGGCAAGGTGGGAATTGCGGGTTCCATTTTAGAGATGAACAAGTGAGACTTGGAGAAGGCAAGTTATTTGCCCTGGTGGTAAAGGCAGATGTCTGAATCCAAAGAAGGGTGGGTCATATCTTTGGCCACTGACTGGCTAGGTCACTAGGTGATAAGGGGAAGGCATCCTTGGAAGGAACGGGAAAGGCCTTGTGACTCTGGCTTGCATGCTCCTCTACACTTCTGCGGATGCTTCTTCCTACCCACTCTTCCAAAGGGGCAGGGAAGAAGAGCAAAATCCAGCACCAAGAGAGATTTCCCAGCAGGTGTTCCTGAGAGATGACCTGCCACCGTCACATTGTTCTGTGGGTTACCCAGTGGGTGAGAGGGACTCACATCACCTCTTTGGAACCTAGCCCTTTCAGGTGCTGCCCAGGGTGGTACAGAATGACGCTCATTAGCTGGGATCCACAGCAAATAATGTCACTGTGAAGTTTCAGTGATTACTCAAAGAAACCATGGGATTTCAGAGATGTTCTCCTCGGCCACAGCGTGCACGGCGATGCGAGCTTCCTCTCCCGGCAGCAGCCTTTGCATTTGGTGTCAGATCTGAGTAATAAGTAACATATTAAATGACTAGTGACAGTATTCACCCTTCCTTCCTCCCCAGCCCCACCACGCTCAGAAGTCTGCCATTGTGGCCAAATTTCAATACCAAAACTTTCAACAAGAACAGTGAAACTTTTATTCGCTCTGATTTCCCACAAGTGTCAAATTGATACTGGAAATGTTTTTCTCTTGTCTCCAGTGTAATCGAAAAACGTATTTTTATTAAGCAGCAATCCAAAAGTCAGGGCTATTTTTGGAACATGAGATTACAGAGGAGGAGTTTTTCCAAAAAGTTCTTAAGAATTGATTATGTAAGCGCCACAAAGAAGGTTTTACTTGTGATTTAGGGCTTTGAAGAGTTTCAGGGGGTTCGAATTCCTGGAAATTGAGAATCTGAAACCATTTGAAAGCATAAACCAAATTTCCAGCTCATAAAACATGGACAAGAGATGAGTTGACATCCATAGTGGTGCCCTTCCACAGTGTCCTGGGAAGAAAACAAGAATCCAGCCCATAACGTTTACTAGATAGGCCATAAGTGTGATGGCTGTGAGAGTTACATGAATGAGTCAACTGGACTAGATCCTAAAATGTTCAAATATATGGTTAAAACAGTACTTCTGCCTATGTCTGGAAGAGACCAGCATTTGCATTGAGAGACTAAGGAAATCAGCTTTCACTCCCCAAAGTGGGTGCAACTCATGCAATCTGTTGGGGCCTGAAAGAATGAAATGGTAGGAGAAAGGAGGATTCGCTCTGTCCCTGCCTCAGCTCCCGTACCCATCCTCTGCCCTCGGCGCTCCTGGTCCTCAGGACTTCAGACTCACAGTGGTTTCCACGCCATTGACTTCCCAACTCTTGGTCCTTCAAAGGGCTCCCCTAGCTCTTCTGTGTCTCCAGATGCAGATGATAGGAGATATATGTAAATCTGTTTCTCTGGAGAACCCTGACTACTACCATGGTGCACCTCCAATCAGTGTTTCCTGAACTCCATTTATCCATGTATCCACATACCTCTGGGACTCTGTCATTACCTCTACTCTTATTTTCTTAATATTTTTCTTTAAACCTTCTCATTCTTTTTTTTTTTTTTTTGGAGATGGGAGGGTCTCACTATTGCCCAGGTTGGTCTTGAACTCCTGAGCTCAAGTGATCCTCCCACCCATACCATAGCCTCCTGAATAGCTCAGAATACAGGTACCCACCACCATACCCCAGCTAATTTTTTTTGAGACATAGTCTTGGGCAGTGCCTGTGGTTCAATGGGTAGGGCGCCAGCCCCATATACTGAAGGTGGCAGGTTCAAACCTGGCCCCAGCCAAACTGCAACAAAAAATAGTTGAGTGTTGTGGCGGGTGCCTGTAGTCCCAGCTACTTGGGAGGCTGAGGCAAGAGAATCGCCTAAGCCCAGGAGTTGGAGGTTGCTATGAGCTGTGACACCACAGCACTCTACTGAGGGCAATAAAGTGAGACTCTGGCTCAAAAAAAAAAAAAAAAAAAAATAGAGACATAGTCTCACTTTTTCATACTCAGTAGAATGTCATGGCATCATAGTTCACAACAACTTTATACTCTTGGGCTAAAGCAATTCTCTTGCCTCAGCCTCCCAAGTAGCTGGGATTACAGGCACCTGTCACATGCTCAACTGTTTTTTTTTTTTAGAGATGGTGGGGGTCTCACTCTTGCTCAGACTGATCTCAAACTCATGAGCTCAAGCAATTCACCCTCCTCAGCCTCCCAGAGTGCTAGGATTACATGTGTGAACCACCATGCCTAGCCTTAAGCCTCTTCTAGCTAATATAAAACAAAAAAAAATAATTAATTTTTTTTAGAGATGAGATCTCCACTATATTACCCAGGCTGGTCTTTAACTCCTGGAATGAAATAATCCTCCTATTTTGGCCTCACAGAGTGCTAGGATTGCAGGCATGAGCCACTGCACCCAGCCCTATTTCATGCTTTTACATCAAAACAATTATACATATCGCTGCCATAAACAGAAAAAGTTAAGACAAAAATTAATACAATAAAAACAAAATAATGTTTTTAATTTCTGTCCTGATGCTATCACCTTCCAAAAACTCTGAGCCTGCAGGCTGTTCTCTTTTTTCACTGAAGGAAAATGGCCACTGTTTATAGGCATTAGTAACTGGGTAGCACCTAACTATAATCTCTTCTTTGGGGTACTTGAAAAAACTAAAAAGGGAGTCATTCTTAAATGATGGGAGTCCATGCTATATAATGTCATGACCACGTTTGACCTTAAATTGCCCCACTTTCTACCAGGGGACCAGGACCCACCCCTTGGGGAAACATTTCACTAATGCCTGCACTCACAAACGTCCCAAGGGCTCTAATCAATAAGAGCTCTCATTCACAACAGAAGTGGAGTGAAAGAAAGAAGAGTAAACAATCTCAGTGTTTCCATGTGGACAGTGTTTATAGATATAAAGAGATCCCAGGCCCCTGTGTCCCACTTAACCACTCTGTGTGACCGACCATGCTAAAACCCAGTGACAACAGTCTTTTCATAGTTCTCTTCTTCTTATCTGTGAGTAGCATGGGAGCAGCTGATCTAAGCTGGGCTTAGCCAGGGTGCTTGCTTTGATCTATGTCTCTCACTCTCCTCTGGGGACTAATGGGTTAAAGAGAGCAGATTCTATTTTCTCTTTTTTCTTTTTTTTTTTTCTTTTTTTGCAGTTTTTGGCCGGGGCCAGGTTTGAACCTGCCACCTCTAGTATATGGGGCTGGCGCCCTACTCCTTTAAGCCACAGGTGCCACCCAAGAGCGCATATTCTTTTCTGGCAATGGCCAAACATGGGCAGCAATGGCCACATAGGAGGCCTTATAAGGATTGAGCTCACAGCTCTGATACTATCCATTCTGCCCATAAGCCATTAACCAAAGCAAGTCATTTATCAAAATAAAAAATAAAGAAAACACCCTTCCTGTGATGGGGCATAGCCCAGTTTTAACCATAGGCAAGGATAAAGAATTAGGACTAGCAATGCAATCTGTCACACTCCATTTACAGTCAAATGCAGCATGCTCAAAACTACACTTAAATTCTTATATATGGTCAATTATTTTCTATAAGGCTTCAAAGGCCATTTAATGGGGAAAGAACCATCATCTCTATAAATGGTGCTTGGACAACTAGATAGCTATGTGAAAAATAGTGAAGTTTGACCCTACCTCAGAGCATAAGCAAAAATTAACTCAAAATGGATTATAGACCTCCATATAAAAGCTAAAGCTATAAATTTTAATAGAAAACATAGTATCTTCTGGCCTTGAGTTAGACAATCAGCTTGTTAGACATGACATCAAAACCACAAGCAACAAAAGAAAAAATTACATCAACCGAACTTCATCAAAACTAAAAATATTATGTTTCAAAGGACATTATCACTATTAAAAAAATTAAAAGACAATCCACAGAATGAAAGAAAGGTTTGCAAACTATATATCTGACAAAAGTCTATCATTCAGAATATATTTTTAAAACCTTTAAAACAGGAGAAAGATAAATAACCCAAGTTTTAAAAGGCAAAGAATTTAAATAAACATTTCTCCAAATAAGATATGCAAATGGCAATAAATCCATGGAAAAGACGCTCAATAGCATTAGTCATTAGAAACATGCAAATCAAAGCCACAGTGAGATACCATTTCAAATACACTAAAATAAAAAAGACAACAAGTGTTTGTCAGAATGTGAAGAGACTAGAAACTCCATACAATTGTGGCAGCCTTGCAAAATGGTACAGCCACTTTGGAAACAGTTTGACAATTTCTCAACATGTTAAACGTAGAATTGCCATGTGACTCAGCTATTTCACTCCAAGGTATATACCCAAAAGAAATAAAAAATATATATCCACACAAAAACTGGCATACAAATATTCATAGCAGCATTATTCATAGAGCAAAATGTGGAAACAACCCAAATATCCATCCAATGCATGAATGGATAAGCAAAATGTGATATATCTATACAGTGGAACATTATTTGACAGTAAAGAAAAAATGAAGAACTCATATTTGCTATAACATGGATGAACCTTGAAAACATTACACTAAATGAAAGAAGCCAGTCAAAAGGCCACATATCATGATTTCATTTATATGAAATATCCAGAATAGACATATTCACAGAGACAGAATGTAGATTACTAGTTGCCAGGGCACTGGAAGGGCAAATAGACAATGACTGCTAATGAGTATGGAATTTGGTTGAGGTTGTGTTGTGCAAACTCCAACCTGGTTGAAAGCCACTGGGAAAACTACACTGAAGATATGGGAGTTTAAAACAAAATCTGTGGCTCACACCTGTCACCCCAGCACTCTGGGTGGCCAAAGTAGGTGGATTGCCTGAGCTCAAGAATTCGAGACCAACTGGAGCAAGACAGAGACTCCACCTCTAAAAAAAAATAGCTGGAAATGTCTTAACACAATAATTAAGAAAGTGAAGGGAAGGCTATGTTAACCAGTTTGATGAAAGTATTTCAAATTGTATATAAAACCAGCACATCGTACCCTATAATTGCATTAATGTACACAGCTATGATTTAATTTTAAAAGATCCAAAAACAAAGAAATTAAAAAAAAAGAGG
>CAUYPK010053620.1:0-14739 GCA_963574355.1 Loris lydekkerianus | reverse complement strand
GAAGCAGCTCCAGTGTGCGACACACCCGGATTCAGCAACAGGGCTGGGGGTGGTGCGCACGGTTCTCTGTGCCTGGCACCCAGTGACTTTGGCACAGAGAACCCAAGGCTCTAGCAGTCTCTGGCCAGGAGAAGGGCTCTGCGCAGAGGCAGGGAGGGCTTCAGAGGGCACGCAGCTACCAGAGTCACTGGTCAGGTGTATGAGCTAGTATGGAGGCTGGGAGGACACAGGAGGGGGTGCAGGGTTGTGTGGCTCCCGCAGTTCCAGGTTAGGGAATGTGGAGCCCTGGTGGGTGCGGGTCACTGGTCAGGGGTCGTTGCACACCTCTTATGAAGCTCTGGGCGGCACCAAGCCCAGGAGTTTGAGTTTGCTATGAGCTGTGATGTCAGGGCACTCTGCCCAAGGCAACTGCCCAAGGCTCCAGTGTGCCAAAACAATCTCACTCTGCTCCTAAGGATTAGAGCTGTGAGGCAGTTCAGTCCCCGCCTTTAAGCTGCTTAGTCACTAGGTTCCTTTGTCCCACCTGATCCTTGCTCTGGGACCCTGAGGGCGGAGCTTGCCGGAGCAGTTTTTACACACAATGGCTTTCACTGAGCCCAGCTCAGGGGCTCATTTTGGGGCCCCAGACAATGCACAAAGTTCTCCACACTTTTTCTCAAGCTCTCCCCTAGGCAGCTCAACTGAGTGCCAAGTCCAAGAACACCAAAAAAGTTCACAGGTAAGGCCTTTCCAGTTTGCAGTCTCACTGCTGCTTGTACTCAAGGTTGCCGGCGTGATTAGGTTGATGGAACACACGCAGCCACTTGCCAGTTTTCCATTGTTTTTGTCCTCCTCTTGGGGTCCAGAAGTCCGTTGCTGGCTCCCTGTATCCTCAAAGGGATGATCATAGGCAGATCCCACTGGCCAGAGATGTCTGGAGTCTTGTCTCCCCGGACTCACTGTGCCCAGTTGCAGGGAAGCTGTTACTCAGCCGCCATCTTTAATCCCACCCACAAGAATTCTCTTAACAGATTGGAAAGGTCATTGAACGTCCTGCTGTGCTCCTGAGCATGGAAGCAGCCATTACTTTGATTAGAAGAAGAATATATGAAAGATGGGAAAAATTAGAAAAACTATTTAAATCTGCGTAATTGTATTTTTTAAGTTAAAATTCTTTTTAAGCATTTTGAATTAAACTCAACACTGAATGTGCTTTGTAGCTATAATTTTTAAGCCTGTAATATAACTCTTAGGAAAATTTGTCTCTTTTCCTGATATTAACCCATAAGATTATTGTTTAATAAAAATTATTTAACATATTAAAAGACAAAGTTTCTTTTTAGTACTTTGGCATAGGAAGCAGGCTACTTTTCAAATCAAAGACAATGAACTCTAAAGGCGAAGGTCCACTCTTATAAAGATATATCATTTTGGTTCTTAAGAATTTTCTAAATGCAGACAATAATTTCAAACAAAGAATATTTTCTTTCTGTTATCTTTCCCTATGGAGCTAGGCTGGAGGTAATTTGAACTTGGGGAAGCCAACCAGACTCTTCAGAAATAGATTATCAGTAATTATGTAAGAGTTATAATCAGGGGGTTTTTCATTTAACTAGAAA
Organism: Loris lydekkerianus; assembly: GCA_963574355.1. Taxonomy (NCBI): domain Eukaryota; kingdom Metazoa; phylum Chordata; class Mammalia; order Primates; family Lorisidae; genus Loris; species Loris lydekkerianus. The sequence goes on along the minus strand of CAUYPK010053620.1, from coordinate 13,141 downwards.
TAAATATTTTAAAAAGCTTATTTTTGAAAACCTTTATAATAGATTAAACCACATGCATTTTAAGGCTTAGAAATGGGTGAATAGCAATACTTTCATATATGTCATTCTCATACATTGAAATATTGAAGTAAGCTAAAAAATGCAATGGTTTTTTGGAGTGAGACACAAAATGCAACTTGGGTCTGGAATAAAAAATTAAATTGACTATGAGAAGATAAATGAAAGTGGTTCTGAAAGTGGAAGTAGTAGCATCAACTTCACATGAAGACTTATTAGAATGCAGATACGGGAGCCACATCCAGACTCCCTGAGCAGACACGTGGAGTTGGGGCCCAGGAAGCTGTGTTTTTAGAATCTCCCAGGTGATTTTGATGCAGGCTAACATTTAAAAGTCATTGTATTATGTATTTTTCCAGAATAAACTATGTATGTCCTCACTATCATTGAAAACGAAATTGAATTGAATTGGACTTGTATCATTAATCAATCATGCCAACTAATACAGAAAACAAAAACAGCATCATCATTCCATTTCACAAATTTGAGCATTAGGGTCACATAGGTTATAAGGAAACATTTTGAAAGAGTGAGTTATGGTCACTTCCAAGAAACACAGTTGGCAGCGTCCCTTCTGATTCACCCATGCAAGATTCAACTTGTTTAGTCTATTGATGTTGCTGGGAAGGCTTCATTTGTTTCTGTCTGCACAGATTTTAGGTTTCTTGATTTTTGTGTATCTCAAAACTTTCATAATGACCCACGCATATGTTTATGTTACTGTGTTTATGCTATCCTTTCATTCACCCATTTGGAAGATCTTTGGTAGCAATGGAAACCACACTTAGAAGGAAAAAGTAAAACCACTTGGTATCCACATAATCCCTAATGAAAATGTGGAATGAAGATTGAAATGTATGAGATGTTCAGCTACTTGGAAAAGTAAAGGGAAATGATAAAGATACAAGAACTAAGGAATAGAGAATTACTGAAATATGGCCCAGCACTTGGGGAGCTGTAGGTAGTGGGAGAAATGCAGAGCACTGGTTTTATGAGTAGGCCCAGGCTCATCCTCAAAGCAGGAGCCTGGGGTCAGGAGTTCTACCGTGAGAACATGCTGAGCTTAGCTGTGTTAGCTCTTCTGTGCAGGATTACTGGAGAATGAATGCTTTTGGTGTTATGAAATTCATATGTATACATATTTTTTGAAATAAGAAGCAAATGAAAGTAAGAGATAGGAAATGCTGTCAAAATGGTGATTGGATTAGTATCTAGTTTCAACAGGAGGATGAGATGTTTTTAGCTGATGCCAGTATTCTGAGATTAGTTCATTCCTTCTTCAGTAACAACCTACTTAAAAGTGTAAGAATTTATGCTTTTTAAGTGTCACCATATAATTTGCATCATTTTCTTTTATTTTGAGATGGAGTCTCACTTGGTCACCCTCAGTAGAGTGCTGTGGCATCATACCTCACAGCAACCTCAAACTCTTGAGCTTAACTAATCCACTTGCCTCAGCCTCCCAAGAAGCTGGGGACTACAGGTCCCCATCCTGATGCCCATACAATTTCTCATGAATCAAAAATATGTAAATTAGACCGGGCATGGTGATTCATGCCTGTAATCCCAGCCCTCTGGCAGACTGAGGCAGGTAGATTGCCTGAGCTCAGAAGCTCAAGACCAGCCTGAGCAAGAGCGAGACCTTGTCTCTAAAAATAGCCAGGTGGTTTTGTGGGCACCTGTATTCCCAGCTGCTGGAGAAACTGAGGCAAGAGAATCACTTGAGCCCAAGAGTTTGAGGTTGCTGTGTGCTATGACACCAGGGCACTTTACCAAGGGTAACAAAGTGAGACTCTGTCTCAAATAAATAAATAAATACATAAAATAAAATTTATGTAGAAAGATCAAGTCTGTGAATAGACTTTTTATAAGAGCCAAGAGAGTACTTCTTCAAACAAAAATTAAGATATATTATAAAAATATTGTTAAAAACTGTGATACTGGTACAGGACCATATAGGATGGATGAATAAAGGAAGGGCATAAAATCCAGAAAGGAAAGAAAAAAATCATACAAGATCAAAATGATATCATAAGTTAACAAGGAAAAGATGTATCCTTAAATATAAGGAATAGAAAAACAAGGTCACCACATGAAGAAAATTAAATTTGAAATTCATGCTTTGTACCTTATGTAAAAATAAAGAAACGAAAAAAATCCAACTTTAACTGGGTTAAAGGCCTAAAATTTCAAGGGCAAATATCTGAAGCTTTTATGGAAGAAAATACAGGAATTTATCTACTTGCTCTCATTTGTGGGAAACCCTAACAATATCCCCAAACAGAAATGAGATGAGGAAAATTCTATGTATTTGGCAATATCCAAATGTAAATATTCTGTTTAACAAAGGATTCCATAAGCAAAGACAATAGGCAGGTGTACACTCAGAAAAGATACTTATAATGTGAAAACCACCAAAGGATAATTATCTCTTTCACACACACACACACACACACACACACACGTTGTACGTACTAGTTTACTGGTTTCCAGAAAATAAGCAAGAAAGTCTGTAAACCACCTAAAATATGCATAAACTATATAAATAAGAATCACAAAAAAGCATGAGGATGGGATTGAAATAGTTAATAAGTACACAAGCAAATGTTTACTAATTTAAACAGTCATAACTGGCAAAAATTAGAAAGCCTCAGAATATCAACTGCTCATAGTGTCAACTGCCAATGGAGGTAAGTAATTTGGCAGCATTTAGTGAAATTAAATATTCATGTAATTATGAATATCCAATATCCAATGTGAATATCCAACAATCCTGCTGCTGATGTACACTCTAGAGAAACTTTCCCCATGTGCAGAGGTAGACTTTTTTTCCACAGCGGTAGTTGTATTGGCAAAGGGTTACATGTTTATCACCAGTGGAATGTGTGAACTTCACGTGTACATGCTCGCCATGAACGTGGGATTTACCAAAGACTCCAGGAGTCTTCCAGGAGGCTCCCAGTAAAGAATAATACTTTTGCTTACCTGGATTCTGGGCAAATTGAGGAATAAAAGCAAGAATGGATGGAGGTGTAAGTATTGATTTTATTATTCCTAGCATAACGTTGGAAGATGTTTACTGTGGGAGAAAAGGAGCACGCTAACTGAAAACCAAAGTGGAAAGAGTCTCCACCTTTGACCAGGTACCCACGTGGGGCCCACATACAAGCAGGAGAGAAAGTGGACTCTCCATAGGCAGCCAGGACCTGAGGAAGAAGCCAGAACAGAGCAGAGCATGCCCAGACCTTCTCCCCAAATCCACCTTTAAAGAAGTCACTCTACCTCCCAAAGGCAGACAGAACAACAGAAGAGGATGAGGCCCTTATGGAAAAGTGTCATCCCAGGTGAGGAAGATTAGCACTAAGGGTAGATTTAAAAGCATAATGAAAAAAATCAGGAAGGATACAATTTATAGTGCAATATAATATATGTAAATTAAAAATGCGTGTACAAAGCAAACATAGGGTATTTTCCAGAAATATCCACCTAAGGAAATATACGGAAGGTAGATTAGAAAGGCAGAGAGAGCGTGCATTTTATGGATGTCTGCGTCAATGGGAGATTCATACTAAAAGGTTTGAAAAATAAGAGAATTGCACAGATAGAGGAATGGTGGTGGGTATCAAATAGTTAACAAGTGCACACGAGATGTTTACTAGTTGTGACCTGAAGTGAGGCATATGAACAACTGGCTCCTGTACCTCGCAGGTTAAAAAGAAAACATTAAAAATGCAGATATGATGTGGCATATTATTATTTGCATTTGTATATTTGAACATCACCCCCCCCCAAAAAAAAAATAGCAACAGCCACAGGAACAAAGCTATTGAGTAACTGCCTGATGGTCTCAGTGTTCAGAGATGAACAAGGTACTAAGCCTTCTGTGGAGCGTAGAATCTTTTAGTGGCAGCTTTCACTTGTATTTAAAATCGTTACGTCTGTCTAATGAGAGTTCATTGTTAATCGGGAAACCCGATGTTTGTGGGAGAGAGGGAGAAGCAAACCGGAAGTCATTCCCGTGTCCCCTTTGAATCACAGGTCTGAGCTTTTCCCATCCACAGCGTGCTCTTCTGCGATTCCAAGTCTCACTAGTGATGGAGAAGTGTTGCTAATTCAGTTCATCTTGTTCCTTTCCTAGAATCCAGAGGAAGAAACACAACCGGTTTTGCTATTTTTGTTACTTAACTATCTCATGAGAAATCTGCTAGCAAAGTGCCGCTGTGCGGCACGGGGCGGGGGCCCAGGGCGAGGATCGCGAGCAGGGGGTGTGGTGGGGGCGACTTCCCCAGCGCTGGATTCGCGGGAAGCCGAGCCTGCTCCAGGCAAGTCTTGTTTGGGCTGTGCGCGGAGCGGGGCTGCTAAGCGGCTCCGACTAGGACAGACTTGGAAAGCTCCGCTCAGCCCACAGTAGACAGATGGTGTTTCTTCTGCGTTTGCGCGGAGGGGGTGGGGAGTGGTGGTAACAATAAGCAGCAGTAGCCACTTGACAGGCTCCCTGCTGCCAAGAATTTGCATGACGAGCGCTTGCTGCCATCTGGAGAACTTCAGCTCATTGAGGAAGAGTAGGTGTCACAGCTTCCATGCTCTGGGCCCAGTCGGTGTGAGGGTCTCCTGTCCCAGGGGAAGGAGGGCGCAAAAATCAAACAAGCCTATGAACCTGGGTTGGGGACAGCAGCTTGCACCGTCCCTTACAGGGAAAGTCGGGGTGAGCTGGGCTGGACGTGCTGGTCTAATCTGGAGGATGTGTGGATAGATCTGGCACTTCAGAGTGGATTAGGTCAGCAGGGTCTGTCACCTTTGAACATGAGTTTGTTTACCCATCGGTAGTTGGTGGAGGAAATGTGGACGGGAAGGCAGAAAAGTGAAACAAACACCCCCTTTTCCCATGGCCTCCAAAAGGCTGACCACGAGCCCCAGGGATTCTGCTCACAGACCCCAGGGCTGTGGGTTAGAAACGTGTGGACCCTGTAATTAAACACTTAACACACAGATTTTTAGCCAGGAAGATTTGATGTGTTTAAAGCAAGATGTATTTTCAAAGTGTAAACAAAATTCACTTAGTTCCTAATTGTATATTTAAAGTTCTTTCCCTCCTTCCTTATTAATGGGAACTTTAGGTTATTTTTTTCTTTAAAATTTTTCTCAAAATTTTTTTTTTTCAAAATTTCTCTGATGTTTAAGTTTTACTGAGATCAAATCATGTCTTAGGTGAAACAACATTTTATTGGGACACTTTATCCCATAGCTAAAAAATTCAGTTATTATCAGCAGCTCCAGACCTAAATTTAATATACAGAACTACAAAACTTGATAAACTCCTCATCTTTGCCAGAATTTCCAGTATCAAACAATACAGAGGAACTCACTGGAGAAAAGCCATGGGCCCATATACATTAACTATGGACTAATCAAATGAGTTAGAGGAGGCGTCCTCAAACTTTTTAAACAGGGGGCCAATTCACTGTCCCTCAGATAGTTGAAGGGCCAGACTATAGTTTTTTAAAAAAAAAACAAAAAACTATGAAGAAATTCCTATGCACACTGCACATATCTTACTTTGAAGTAAAAAAACAAAACGGGAACAAATACAATCACACTGCTTCATATGGCCCGCAGGCCGCAGTTTGAGGACCCCTGATAGAGTAAAACCACATTTACTAATGATGCTCTGTGAAATTCCCAAAGGTGGAAGCTGTTGTATCTTGCTCTCTTTTCCCTGGCGCACAGGCACAGTTTGTACCTGGGAGGAGGAGTCTGTCTCTTTCAGCTCTGGGAGTTAACAAGGAATAGAAGTTAATACTGGTAAACTTTGGCTTGATGGGGGATTTGGGGGGAGAGGTGAGCAGCCAGGACTAGAAGTAAAGTTCAGCCCCTCAACTGCTAGAATCTCCTGTCCTGGTCTATACAACTTGACCACAAATGTGCCCACATTGTGGTGACCTCTGTATCTAAATTTCAAATTTTCTGAAGATTGATTTTGATGGGCTCAGATTTCATTGGTGTTAGATGACTGCTCTGACCCATCAGAGGGAGATGATGGTGGCAGTGTGAGGGGTCGGTCCAATGGTGCCTGTTGGACTGTAACCCTGGAAATCAGAGGCAGTTTTCAGACAAAGGGAAAGACATGTCTACACCATGTGCAGACAATGATATGCAGTCGTTTGGGGAGGTTATATAGCATCATTAGAGATGAAACATTCTGGTTGAACTCCACTATTTTCAGAGAATTTAAGCTTAAAGTATGCCAAAACATAAAATTTAAATTACTTAAAGCCTTTTAAGTGCATTTCTCTCCCTTATTTGGTAGAATTGTTGAAAGAATTGAGTGTTTGCATGATTCATAATAATAATTATGGACATTAATTATTATACAGTATTGTAGCATAATGATTCCCTTAAGAGCTGCTGAGGGTAATGAGAGGCAGGCCCAAGGTCTAGGAGCGGTGGATGAGGAAAGCTCTTAGTCCAGTGTGAGAATCAGGTAAAGGGGGAGTATATCCCCATAGTGCCTCCCTCGTTGCACCCTGATCTGGGCCCTGATGAGAAGGCTGTTTATTTATCATTATACAAAGTGGCTCCATATTATGCATCTGGGGAGTGCTGTCTGCTGTCACTTCTCAGGAAATCTCATTACATTCATTCTTTCTTCCCCACTCATTCAAACTTTTCTAATCTTTTGTTTGCTATGAAATGACCATGGTAACCTAATAGCCCTATCCCCAACCCCCAATCTGGGGCAATCATGCTTTTAGATAATTCCATCCTCTGGTTCCATTTCTACACAATCACATGCGCACACGTCAATGAAATACTCCTAGAAGCAGATATAGGGATGGATGGATGGATCCAAATAGACTTGATGAATTTAGAAAAGGGTCATTTTGAAACAAATACTAAATAAGTAGTCATAACGTGCAGGCTTATTGGGATAAACACATTTCCTATCAGAACATGTATTCTGATTTTTAGATTTCAAAATACGGCTGTTACAGTCATGATCTAGGAAGAACTAAAGATTAAAAGGAGAAAGGAGGCATCTATATTAGTAAAATTATATACTACATTTTAACTAAAGCTTTAAGACATCACAACTTTTGTTTGAATCCTTGAGGGTGATCTCACTTCTGGTTTGAGAAAAAATTAGTGAATGACCTCAATGAAAGATTTATTTCTAGGTTGTATGTGGCCCTCAAGGCCTAATCCTGGGTTTCAGAGGCAGTTCCCAGACAAGAATGGTAGGATGATGACTCAGCAGGAAAACGTCATTATTTTAGAGGGAAGCCAGGTTCCAGATATTTTCCTGGTTCTAATGCAGCTCACTAGATCATTGTGGACAAGTCACTCTCTCAGGAACATAGTTCTTAAGTCTATAATGTTAGAAGGTTGGACTAGACAATTTTGAAGGCCCTTTTTAGTTGTAATATTTTATATTCTCATCATATCAAAATAAGTTGATTACTTTAATATAAAACTTGGAAAATATTTTTATTTTTTTGAAAGTGCCTTAGGAGATCTATGTACATCAGACAGGGAGACCATATCTAAAGGGTTTTCTTTGTGGGACCTACTTGATATTCACTCATCAAAAGAGTAAAATGTTGTACCCATGCAACCTGTTAATACAGATCGGAGTCATTCTACTGGTATAGCATTTTTAGTTTTTGCTGTATCTACCTTCTGTCTTACAAAATTTGAATTAAAAAAAATAACCAAAAGTTGTTTGCTTCCAAAACACTAGGCAATGAGCTAGCTCAATAGATGGAGGGATGCTTTTTCAAACCAACAAATGCCAAGGACCACCAGCAAAGCCCTAGAAGCCAGGCAAGAGGCTTGGAATGGATTCTTTTTCTTGAAAGACCAACACCTTGATCTTGAACTTCTAATCTCCAAAAGTGTGAGATAATACATTTCTTCTTTTTAAAGCACCTACTTTGTGGTACCTTGTCGTGACAGTCCTAGCAAACTTAATACAATACTTAATTCCAATACTTATTGGAACAGTATTTAGATAAAGTCTCTTAGTAATTTCGATACTGATTTTGGACACCCACATGTTTACATGCCTACACATTACAAAATTGCACATTTTCTTTTAGCTATCATAGTAAAACAAACAAACAAAAAAATGTGCTTTAGAAAGAGCCCCAGAGAATTTGTACTTTATACACATGCTCACCTGTGGCCTGGAAACCTTATTGATCTAATTCTATTGGTTGAATTGTTACTGATGGAACAGTTTTTAGAATCATCTTGTTATTCATGCATACACCTAGAATTAAGAATTTAGTCTAGCACATTTATGAACCATCACGAGGCAAAGATTTTATGTCACAAAGAGTGGTCTCCTCCCCACATGAAAAAAAGTATTCTGTCATTAGTGAGTTTATGGGCTATAAGAACATTCATATCTTTATTCCTTTAGGTAATATATTATTGATAGATTATCCTTCAAAGTCGTTACTTTCTTCTTTATACTCTCATAAAAAGAAAATTTCATAACCTTCCTGGTTTCCTCTTTTAGCATTTCAGAGTGCCCTAAAGGAAGATAATTCTTCCCAATAACCTAAGTAAAACTCCCCTTTTTAGGATTTATGCTTGAACTTCCTTACATTCATTAAGAAATGAAGAGCCTATTACTGCAACCACCACATATTATGTGCTTTTACATGGAGGTCATGAATATGGAAATCAAGAATATCACATTTTTAGTCACTTCTATTTGCTTTGCCAGTTTTAAAGTAAGATAATATGCTTATAGAAATGTTGTTTTCATTTCTGGCTGCATTTCTCACCCCCTCTTTCTTTAATGCACAGGGAGCAGAAGTAGGGAAATTTAAATATATATTTTGAACCAAAGAAGCTAGCAAGAAAACAATCATAACTTGAAGGAAAAATAAGAAATGGTGACAATGTTTGTACAGAAGATTACATCGTGTTTGGATTCTGTTAATTACTGCTCCCAGTCCACAAGCTGTTGCAAAGGCCTCCTGGAGACAATTTCCAATCTATTTATGGAATGTTCCGAGAAGAAGTTATGAGAATGTCTTTTCATAAAATTCTCCTTAAACTTTCATTTTCAGTAGCTCACAATGAGTTGTCTGGAAGGAGGATGTATATTAGGCTGAATAAGCAGGGGTCAGGATTTTCTGACCCACTTCCTTCTTCATGCCTAAATACATTTGGGAAGAATTCTTTCCAGATTCTGTTTGTCTGTTAATTTACAATGACATCTTTTCAGCTGTCTTCTTTTCAAAATGTCCTGTAGCTTAAAAGTAGCAATTTCCTATTTGAAGGGATCCATTACCATGCCTACAAGAATGTGGGTGGTTGAGAAAAGCTGCTCCACGCTGGTCAGTAACTCGAGGAGAAGAAAGTTTAGAGCTGAGATGAGCAGACAGAACAAAGATGGGAGAAATGAATGCTGAGGAAAGGAGCTGGATTGCAAAGTCAAGCTGGGTGTGTCCCTCTCGGAGACCGAGCTTGCCTGACAGAACTCATTTAGGTAGTGTCCTCTTTCCTCAAATTCCAATGCAAGTTTTTTGTTTTATTCATTAGAAAATCATAATTGAAAATTCCACTTATTTATAATTCTCCTCTAAGTAAGGAAGAAATAATGGATTTTATATTTGCCTCCTTGGCACCATAGTTCCATTTGAGAATTGCAGGGCTTCCTTATTTCCCTAAAAAAGGCTTTGTGTGTGCCAAAGGGCAGCATGGGACACTCTCCCATCTGGCATGCAAGTTACCACTTGGCTGCCACCTGTGCTGTCACCCAGGTCCCTTGCCACCCCTCCCCTCATCAGTGCTGTAGACTATACGTCCCCACAGCCTCTTATTGGCTGCTGTCTCTTCTCCAGTGGCAGATGTTGGGGTAGGAAATACTTTGAGGGCCAAGCATTCGCTATTACCAGTCTGGCATAGACTCAAGCCCTTCTCTGGCAAAATACAAGAACATGGATGATGCTTGCCTCTAAGTGTGCAATCACTTCTCTCCATTTCCCCTGCCCCTGGCTTTTTCCATGCAATTGAATCCACCTTAATCTGACGCCTTGCTTTAACCTGGAGTGTGTCTGATTGGACTCAAATTGCACGCTGTGCATTCAGTCCTAACTGAAGAGACCTTTTGTGAGTCTTCCCTTGGGTGTGAAGGGGGATTGATTCATGCTGTCTTCAATCAGCTGAGCTTCAGTTCCTTCCTGACTTGCTCCTGGTCATCAGACATGCAAATCCCAGACCTTTAAGTTTCTGCAGTCTGAGTACGATTATGGAGCTAGTGGAAGTGCGCAGAGGCTGTGAGAAGACCAGACTTTTGATGGAGCTGTCAATGGATTTCATCACTTTGATGACAAAAGAACAGCTCTAGAATCATAATCTCATGTTATTCTAGAGTTGAAAGTAAACTTAGAATCATTATTTTATGAATGACAAAAGTAAAAGTGTCCTATAGCTTGGTTATGCCATGTTGATATATTGCTGCCATTCCTACTAATTGATACTCCATAAAAACATGTCATGAAATTCATTGTTGTATTTGGGATTTATACTTATTACTTATACGCATACCCTTTGAATCTGGGAAATCTTAGGAACCACGCATTTCATTTGAATGAGACCAGATGGATGCTAAGGTCCCTTTTTGGTCATGAGCTTGGGATATTTTACGCACTGAGGAAATGATTTCCTCCCATGACTTGAAAGTCTATGAAAATATCCTTAGAAAAAAAGCTTAAATCCATAACTATTTGCTTGTTTAACATGTACTTATTGAATATTTATGGAAAAAGATGTCAGGCACTAAACTAGGTATTGGAGATAAAGTGAGAAAGAAATAAAATTCCATATGTTAAAAATGAGTGGTTTATATTTTGATTTAATGGGCCAGCAAATATTGTCTTAAGAACATTAACCTATTTTTGTTTTGTTTTTACTTTTTTTCTTTTCTCTGATGTCATCGTCATTACAAATTGTTTTTTAGGTACTCAAATGTGTTAGTTAGAATGCATTTGGCTAGGAGTGAAAGAAAAGTCAATTAAATTTAAAGTGGCTTAAATAATAAAGGCAATTTATTGGCTCAGTAACTTAAAAGTCCAGCTGGAGGCTGGACTTCCAGCATGGTTTAATTAGGGTTCAGGGTCAATTGCTCCGTGGCTGTCTCTGCTCTGTCCAATTCTGTGCATGTATCACGTTAGGCCCTGGCACGCTTCTCTCATGCCTATAAGATGTATATGAAGAAAAAACAGGGTTTGATACTTTCTCACTTATATACAGGAGAATAAAAGTATTCCTTTCTTAGGATTCCAAGGAATCTTGAGATCGCTCTGATGGAATTATTGTGGCCAGAGAAATGAAATGCATAAATTCATTTTTAATTTTTAAAAATCAATCCAGAGACTAAAATTGGAGATGGGAGCAGGATCAGTTTCCCCCAAAGTAATCTACTGGGAGGGACAATAGCATGTACTTAAACACAAGGTGAATACTATTAAAAAGTAAGAAGTAGATAATGGATTCCAGATAGCAAATTACCAAATATTTACTACATAAGTTTTATATGATCTTGCTCATTACTACTCAAGGACAGTTTTTTAACAAGTTCAAAATGAATTTACGTTAAAAGCAGTGATTGAAGTGATAAAAAGTATCAGATTAAATATTCAACCAAGGAATTAAAAAAATATAATAAACTAAAGAAATGTATACCAAAGGAACTCAACTAGTAAAGACAAAAGCATAAATTAGCCAGTTAGAAAAGAGAATAGAATTTTTCCTTTGATGGCCATGTTAGACTATGGTTAACCCAGCTCTATGTACTGAAGAAACCTAAATAAACTGAACAGCAGTAGCAACAACGAGATCTGTTTGAAGGCACTGAAGAGCCACTGAGGTAGGAAGGACTTGAGAATAAACATGCTGGAGGGAAGAGCACAGAGAGATAAACCCTACCTTTGACACCACTTTTAATCTTAAGGCTAATGCTTTAATGCATTAAGGGTTGATTGAGAGGCTGTGAAGCTGAACCAAGTTTGGTGCAGTCTAATGGAGCTGGAATAACATGAACTAGGGTTGAGAGCACACTGAAGAAGAGTGACCCCATTAAATATCCCAGGTTTTTAGCTGAGGTTCCAAAAAAAAGTTGCACTCTACGAGTGTGGACTAATTGGACAGTTCTTGAAAGAAAAAAAAACCAAAAACCCAAATTCCAGTTTTGAATCAGCTCAAAGCAGCTTTAATGAGATGAATCAAGGGGATATGTATCTTTGCCTTATTTTATTGCCAGAAAAAAAATTAACCCTCTGTGGGGAGAGAGAGCACTGTCCAGAGTTTCAAATTATTTTTTATACACAACATACTGCATTATATTAAAAAAAAAAAAAAAAAAAAAAAACTGGTCGTTTTGACCAAAAACCCAGGGTAAAAATTTAAAACAGGCAATACAATCAGACCTACATTTGCATATGTTGGAATGAATATTAAACTATCTGTGGTTAATATATTAAAGGAAAAGGTGGGGAATTTCTGTAGGGAACTGGAAAATAAAAATAAGTTAAAAGAGAATTTGAGAATTGAAAAATGTAATAATTGCAAGTAAGAATTGAAAAGATTGGTTTTATTAGAGAAAATTTAGTGAACTGGAAATAAGACAATAGTTGGATATCCAGATTGACGTATCACGAGGCAAGAAGATAGAAAACAAATGAACAAACATCACAGACCAATGGACATGGTGAAAAGATCGTACACATGTGTACCGGGAGTATTAGAAAAGGAATGAAGCAGAGCAATGAAGAGATAATGTCGTAGAATTTTCTAGAAAAATGGTAATAGAGAAAGCATCCAGATGTTGTTTTTATTTTTTTATTTATTTTTTATTTTATTTTATTTATTTTTTTTTATTATAGATAAAAATATTCACCATAGATGTGGCCCAACCCATCACCCTCCCTCCACCCAAACCTCCCCCCTCCCTTCCCCTTCCTTGGTCCTTTCCTCATAGTCTTGAGGTATAGTTGAGTTATAGCCTTCATGTGAAAGCTATAGTTTAGCTTCATAGTAGGGCTGAGTACATTGGATACTTTTTCTTCCA
>CAUYPK010053619.1:0-15834 GCA_963574355.1 Loris lydekkerianus | reverse complement strand
CCACAACCAGATTTCCCTGACTGGGGGAACCCCAGAAAAGCTATACAGGGTTATTCCCTACAAAGATCCAGCAATAACAGAGTGATCCCCCCAGGGTCTAATCTCGGAGAGACACCACCCCTACTCTGAGGACGGCCAGAGGCAACGGTGAAAAGCAATCATGAGGCGAAATCAACAGAAAAACTCTGGCAATATGAATAATCAGAGTAGATCAACTCCCCCAAGGATCAATGGGGCAGACACAGCACAAGATCTCATGCACAAATAGCTGAGATGTCAGAAATCGAATTCAGAATCTGGAGAGCAAATAAGATCGAATTAGAACTCCAAGCAGTAACCCAAAATATAACTCAAGAATTCAACAAATTCAAAGACCAAATGACCAAAGATTTTGACACACTGAGACAAGAAGTTGCATCCCTCAAAGATCTGAGAAACACAATACAATCCCTCAGTAACAGAATGGAGCAAGCAGAAAAAAGGATTTCTGACATTGAAGACAAAGTTTTTGAACGCTCCCAAACTCTCAAAGAGGAAGAGAAATGGAGGGCAAAACAGATCACTCTCTCAGAGAACTCTGGGATAATTCGAAGAAAACCAATATTCATCTTATAGGGATCCCCGAAAGTGATGAAGTGGCTTCACAAGGCACAGAGTCTCTTCTCCATGAGATTATGAAGGAGAATTTTACAGACATGCTAGGAGATTCTGAAATTCAGATAGCAGACAGTTTCAGAACTCCAGCATGACTCAACTCAAATAAGACATCCCCCAGACACATCATAATCAATTTCACTAAAGTTAATATAAAGGAAAAAATTCTGAAACCTGCCAGATGAAAGAAAACCGTTACCTAGAAGGGGAAGAATATTAGAATAACTGCAGATCTCTGTGCTGAAACCTTTCAAGCTAGAAGAGGATGGTCATCGATTTTAATCACCTAAAAAAAAATAACTTTCAACCCAGGATCCTATACCCAGCTAAACTGAGTTTCATTTATGACGGAGAAATTAAATACTTCAATGACATTCACATGTTGAAGAAATTTGCCATAACTAAACAAGCTCTCCAGGATATTCTCAGACCTATCTACCATAAAGACCAGCTTAATCCTCCACCACAAAAGTAAATCCACCCAGAAAATTTTGATCAAACTCCAAATTCCATAGTCACAAAAGGATTAAAAATGTCCACCAGACTCTCGAAAGGCTTATCAATATTCTGAATTAATGTGAATGGTTTAAATTGTCCTCTAAAGAGGCACAGGTTGACTGATTGGATACAATAACTCAAGCCAGATATCTGCTGCATCCAAGAATCGCATCTTACATTCAAAGACAAATATAGACTCAAGGTGAAGGGATGGTCATCTATATTCCAGGCAAATGGAAAGCAGAAAAAAGCAGGTGTTGCAACCCTATTCGCAGACACAAGAGGCTTTAAAACAACCAAAATAATTAAGGATAAGGACGAGCACTTCATATTTGTTAACGGTAATACTCAATATGATGAGATCTCAATTATTAGTATTTATGCACCCAATCACAATGCACCTCAATTTATAAGAGAAACTCTAACAGACATGAGCAATTTCCCCGATTTGCTCCACTTTCATAGTAGTTGGAGATTTTAACACCCATTTAGCAGTGCTGGATAGATCCTCTGAGAAGAAGCTAAGCAAAGACATTTTAGATTTAAACTCAACCATTCAACATCTGGAATTAACAGACATCTACAGAACATTTCATCCCAATAAAACTGAATACACATTCTTCTCATCAGCCCACGGAACATACTCCAAAATTTACCACATCCTAGGCCACAAATCTAAACTCAGCAAATTTAAAAAAATAGAAATTATTCCTTGCATATTCTGAGACCATCATGGAATAAAAGTTGAACTAAATAACAACAGGAACCCGCATACCCATACAAAAACATGGAAGCTAAACAACCTAATGCTGAAAAATACATGTGTCATAGAGGAGATTAAGAAGGAAATCACCAAATTTTTGGAACAAAAAAACAATAAAGACACAAATTACCAGAACCTCTGGGATGCTGCAAAGGCAGTCCTAAGAGCGAAATTTATAGCACTGTAAGCCTTCCTCAAGAAAATGGAAAGAGAGTAAGTTAATAACTTAACGGGACATCTCAAGCAACTGGAGAAGGAAGAACACTCAAACCCCAAACTCAGCAGAAGAAAAGAAATAACCAAAATTACAGCAGAACTAAATGAAATTGAAAACAAAAGAATTATACAATAGATCAATAAATCCAAAAGTTGGTTTTTCAAACTTTTTTATCTCACAGCACACTTGAATCTATGGTTAAACTTCCACGGCACACTTAAATTATATTGATCAAAAAAGAGAGAGAGAGAGAGAGAGAGAGAGAAGAAAGAAATATACTTAGTGTGCTTTTAACTTCTTTCAAAAATAATTACTGATCTTTAAAAATGTTTGTGGCACACCTAAGGTCCTCTCATGGTACACCAGTGTGGCATGGCACACCATTTGAAAATCACTGGGATTGACACTCAGGATGCAGAAGCCCCATAATTCTTTTAGTAATATGCAGAACATATGTTTCTAAGATAGAAACATTACTTACAGAAAAAGAAGTAACGGGTGAAAAATCAAAGATTCCCTGCTGTGACTGCCTCCTGCCTGAAGAATACAGAAAGGAAAATATCATGTGGAATCCCACATTACAGAGACCATGAGACTGACAGAAGGGGACTCTTCAAGTTGGGTTTTGAGAACAGAGACTGGTGCTTCTTTCTTGTCCCTGTTAATGGTCTTTTCAATGTTCTAAATAACATAAGGTGTATGAAATTTTTCCAAAACTACTTCTGTGATTCATTTCTCAGGGACTTGAGCAGTACTGTGGCTGCTCAGCAGCTGCAGGGCAGTGGACCCTGGAAAAGCATTAAACATGTGGGCTGAATTGTGCTGCGCCTGGAAATTCACATGTTGAAGCCCTATGCCCCACTATCTTAGAATGCCATTGCAAGTGGCGATAGGGCCTTGAAAGAGAGTGATTAAGTCAAAATGAGTTTATATGGATGGATAAAAACCTAGAAGATAGATAGCTGGGAAGTGAATTTAAATTGATAAGAGACTGATTAACTATTAACTAACTGATTAATTGCGGCCCGCAGGCCACATGAGGCAGTGTGATTGTATTTGTTCCTGTTTTGTTCTTGGTTCCAAGAACTAAGAGGTCAGCACCAGAGCTGAATAATAATGAGAATATTGAAACATATTTGGAGAAAATATATAGTATTTGTTACTTGGAACCATGCATAATGCTTATATACATAGGAAATATAGAAAAATAAGAGTTAAGGTTAATAAGGATATAGGCATTTACATTTGTATTCTTAATTTTATGAAGACTTTTATTTTTCCTTACAAACTAAAGTAGCTAAGAGACAGGTAATAGCTACTTTGCCTTTATATTCTTGGCACTTATGTGTTCCTTCTTACATAAACTGTTCTACATCACAGTACTTTTCCAATTCGTTTGACTAAGCTAACAAAGTTTTACACCAAAAAAGTCAAACACAGTAAATGATCCTTTAATCTGTAAATGAAATCTTGGAACCAAAAACAACACAATGCTAAAAGAAAAAAGCTTTGCAAACACATCTTTAAAGCTACAGGAATTTAAGCACTGGAGAAACATGCTCCTTTGGACCTCCTTCCCCAATCCTTTCAGCATTGTGCTCTTGGGTCTCAGACCCCCGTCCCAAGAGTCCCTCTGACTCATCTCAGATTTCAAGAGGATGGAGCTGGGCCACTAGCTCAGGTCTGGCCCTATTCTCCTCATCTGCCAAAGCCTCACTACTGGGGATGTTGAGGCAAGTACTGCACCAGCCAGTCCTTGGGGTCTTGATTGTGGACTTTGGCCACAAACTTAAGAACTTTCATCTTGCTGGTTTCCAGATGGGTTCACGGGCCCCACTAATTTGTAGTCTACGGGATCAGTGTGGGGAATCCGCCGGTACTCCAGGTAACGCTGCTTCACGATGTCTTCCGTAATGAGTTTTTTTGGATCCCCAAATATCAAATGCTTCTTGGTGGGGTACACCGCTAACCGCCACAGGAAGTCTCAGACTTCGGTCTCTTTGATGGTGTTGCCCTTCATAAAGATGAGCCCCAAAACGATCATGAGGAGGCCCTTGATCGCCTCTCACCTCGGCTGTCCGCCTCCACGGGTTCCAGAGTGTTGACCAGGATGTAGGTGTTGCTCTTGGACTCCAGTTCCACCCGCTTGTACCCAAAGACGTACTGGAGGCGCTCGGAAGCGAGTTTGAGAAGGTCTGGGAAGATGTCTTTGTAGTCCCCAACGACGTGCTTCAGGATGTCGGTCCAATTGATCGGAATCTTCTTCTGGTCCTTAACCAGCAGAAACTGCACCAGCTCGGCCACCTTCAGCTCCAGCTGCTTCTGGGTCCTGGGCCCCACTGAGGGGGCACCTAAGCCCTGCGGGCACCGGGAGACGAGGTGCCCAGGGCCTCCTGTGAGCCGCCTGGCCCGTGGGACGTGCTCGGGGCCTACTCAGCGACGTGGCCACGGTCTCTGTCCTTCTCGGCCTGGGTGCCAGAGCGGCGCTGGCTCCTTGGTTTTTGCAGCATGTCCCTGGTCCGAGGGAGCCGCACGAGCTCTAGCAGGCGGGCGGAGCGCTCGGCATAACCCTGTGACTCTTTTTTTTTTTTTTTAATTGTCTTCCCTTGTCAGGGCATAGCGTCTAATGCTTGTAATCCTAGCACTGTGAGAGGCTGAGCCGGGTGGCATACTTAAGCTCAGGAGTTCGAGACCAGCCTGAGCAAGAGTGAGACATCTACTAAAAACAGAAAAACAAGCTGGGCATTGTGGCAGGCACCAATAGTCCTACGTACTGGGGAGGCTGAGGCAAGAGGATTGCTGAAGCCCTAAAGTTTGAGGTTGCTGTGAGCTAAGATGCCACAGCACTCTACCCAGGGTGACAGGGTGAGATTTTGTCTCAAAAAAATTGCTTTCCCATTGTTTATAAATATATACTAAAAGTTTTAAAGATGCATTGAATACTGGGGAGTATGAGAGAATATGTGCAAGGTGTAACAAAGGAAACAGTGTTGACCACACTTGATGCTTTTGCTGGGGCTGAGTGGTGGCTGTGTGGGGATTTTTGGTACTTGCTCTCGTTTTGTATATTTGAAATTTTCTATAATAAGGTATAAGAAAGCATTTGCAACATGGATAACCAAAAACTGAAGAAATATAGTTGAGACTATTTTTGCATTTTAATTACTGGTGAGTTACCTGATTAGAAAGAAAAAATAAGCACACCAGACACATCAATGATTATGGTCTATAATCTTAAAAATAAAATCCCAGATGTATTATTTACAAGGCTTGTCATTCTACACAATTACATCAATTTGGTTAGAATGGGATTTGTGATTGTGAAGTTGAAATTCTTCATAGATGTGAAGAATAAAATTATAAATTGTAGCAAAATGTCTGGCACATAGAAGTTAATCTATGAATGGTCTATGAAACCAGTGTATGGTGCCCCATGATCACATTAATGTACACAGCTATGATTTCATTAAAAAAACAAAAATGGGGAAAAATGCAATCAGTATAACCTGGCTTATTGTGCCCTCAATGAATTCCCAACAATTAAAAAAAAATTCATAAAAAAAAGTTAATCTAATTTTTTCAATTTCCTTCCTTATACAAATGCCTAGCTAGCTACTGAGCATGTGTTTCACATTTTAAAATTGATTCGAATAGGATTTGGCCTCTTACTGCTTTGATCGGCTACATTGGACTAATCTCACATGGGTCAAAACCATGCCTTTCAAGAAATCAAAACTTTCACCTTCAAGTTTTGTTTGTCTTGCAGAAACCCAGTGCACTGAGTACTTCCATTCTGAGTTCTCACTGCACAATTTTAGCAGCAGCATAATGGAGGTATTGAGAAAAGGAAAAAAGAAACCTCTTGCTTTCTTTCCATTCTGCAATTAAAGTTCTATTTAAAGTGAGACAGGTGATTAATTTGTTCAAGGGTTAATTTGATAATCATAAGACATATGTAATTTTCATTTCTTACGAGGAAATTAGAGAATGTATAGCTACCTTTTGTTTACATAATTAATATGTCTCATTTGCTTGTCTCTGTAGTAGCAAGATATTAGTTTTGGAATCTGACCAACATGGGTTCAACCTTGACTTTTCTTCTTCCTGGCAACATTTGAAAGTCACTCATTCTCTTCTTTACCATAACTTCTCCCTCAACTGGAATTTAGCAAATATTATTTACTAGCTGCCTACCAAGTGCCAAGATCTCTACTAGGAAAACAAGACAGAAATTCCCTGCCTACATACAATTCACGTTCTCGCAATTAAATAACTCCCCTGGTCACACTTTCTAAATGGCAGAACCATATTGAAAGACAAGAAGTCTGCTGTAGAGCATACACTCCAAACAACTAAGTTGTACCACTGTTTTACTGGGAGATTAAATGACATGGTCTGTGACTAGTACCTAGACAAGAGCTTAAAAAACACAGCAATTAAAATTACTTGCTCATTTTCTTTTATTAAATCAACTTTACTGAGATATAATTTATATAAAAGGTATTTATTAATTTTTATGAGCTAAGAGATGCTCATAATAATTATCTTGCTCTTTCAACATTTGAAGATCTGGTAATTTGTAGCTTGTGACTTCTAGTTTTTGTTTCCTGATCAGTACAGCCACAAGATCATCAATTTTGTTATTTTACAGAAAAAACAAAACAAAACATAGTTTTGGGTATGTTATGCCCAGGAGTCTCTCAAAGACCACACCACCAGACAAGTTGAATTAAAGAAGAGTCCTTTTATTGAAGAGCCGGCCAATGACTGCCCTAGTGTCCCAACATGGGGTTTCTGAGTGCAGCCCTGAGTTATCTGAGGCTCTGACTTTTATAAGGCAAAACTTTTCCGGGGGGGAGGGGAGGGAGCAAGCATACATAATTACAGAAGCGGAAAAACACAGTTAGGGGAAATCACAAGAGTGAGGCAGCTTAGTCAGTTTACAATGCTATGATCACAAGAGCACTTACTAATTCTTTTTAACAAATACAATCTACAATGTCCTAAGGCAATGGTCCTCAACCTGTGGGTCGTGACCCACAGGAACTCTGTTAAAGGGTCGTGGCATTAGGAAGGTTGAGAACCACTGGTTTAAGGTAATGTAGGGTGGGGGACTTGCAGGTGGGGGTCATAAACAGCATGATCATAAAAAGTGATAATCACCAAGGATATAATCACGAGTACAGTCAGTAACTTACATCACTAATAATTTTAGCTGAATGCATTCACAGTCATACAGTGGGAAGGCAAATAGGAGGAACCACTCTCCAAAACAATAGAATATAACAGAAAAGGAGTAAACAGTAGAGTCAAACTTGCTCTTTTATTTAACATTTCCATATCATATACAGATGGCATGAAGATCACCTTAACATAACCACGAGGGTTGTCATCACAAAAATGGTGACTTTTTACACAATACTGATTCTAGCAGTTCTGACCAGGTACACTTAAAATACCATGCAAGGTGTGAGGAGGCAAGTGGAACTGGGTTTTTTGATTTTTTTTAAGCAATAAAATGTAGCAAAACAAAATCAGGCTTGCTTTGCATTCCCATTGATTCTCTGGAAAAATAATTTTATCAAAATGGAGTTAGGCTTGCTTCTCTTTCACCTTAACAGGTACCCTCAATTTTTCTCTATTGTTTTTCCATTTTGTTTGTTTTCTACTTTTGTTTTTATCTTTTCATTCCCTATACATACTTTGGATTTTATTTGCTTTTTCTGACTTTTTAAGTTAGAAGTTTAGATTATCAATATAAATGATCTTATTTTTCTAAGAGAAAGCTAAATATTTTCCTCTGAATACAACTTTAGCTGAATTTCACAAAATTTAACATATTGTGTTTTTGTTTTCATTCCATTCACATTATTTTCTAATTACTCTTATAATTTGTTTTTTAGGCTTTTTTCCCTCTTATCATTCTTCTCAATTTATTGAGTATATTTTGATCTGTATTTTATGGCCATTATTAGATATACTGGCTATACCTCTTTGTATTTTAGAGACAGAGCTAAAGTGTATAAATATACATCTTGAATTTATCACAGTCTATCTTCAAATATTTTTAAGAATCTTATAGCAAAATACTTCCATATCACCCTGCTATCCTTGTTTTTGTACATTTTAGTTGCTCATATATCACATATATCATAAACACAACATATTGTTATAATTTTGCCTTTTACAATCAATTCTATCTTAAACTAATAAATTAGAAAACTTTTTATCTCTACACGCCCCCCACTATTTACTATTTTTGATGCTCTTTATTCCTTTCCTACCTATACAAATTTTCATCTGGTAACATTTTTCTTCAACATTGTTTATATTTTATATTGTTAGGTGACCTATTTCCTGTTTCTGTTATAAAATCTTTATTTTGCCCTCATTTTTAATCTGATAAGTAGTATAGCTATTGTATCTGCCAAGATATTTTATAGTTTATAATTCACTATTTTAATATCTCTCATTATAACTTTAAGCATTATTAATAATAGCTGTTTAAAAGTTTCTTACTGGTTTAGAATATTTTACTGGATGTTGGCCATTGTTAATTGTACATTCTTGAGGATTAGATTTTGTTTCAGCCTTTAAATAGTGTTGGACAGTGTTCCAACATGCAGTTAATTTACTTGACAATAACTCTGATCTTTTCTAAGCTTCTTTTTCAGCTTGAAAGGTCTTGGTCTAGGACAAGCTTTATGTTACCTGTCAAGTACCACTGCTCAGGACTGTCTATAGAAGTGTCCCACAAGTTAAATGTGGACCCTATATTCTCACTACTCATAACATCTTTAAGCCCTTGGTGAGCAATGAGAATTTTTCAGTTAATAACTACCCAATTATCATTCCCCAGTCTCACTGGATTCTATAATATAAATCTGTGGATTTTTATTCAGCATTGGGCCCAAGGGAATCCATGCATGGAACTCTAGAGCTCTTTCCCTGCAAAGCTTTCTCCTCTCCCGCTCTTTGCTCTGAAAATTCCAACTTCCCAACTCTTCACATTGATCTGTGTCCCTCCTAACATCAGTGAGATCATTTTGCTCCTCTTAGGATCCCACCCCTGTTCCTCTGGCAGAAAACCAAAGTGATTTTAGGACTTACCTGATTTATTTCCCTTGTCAGGGACCAGAGTTCTGGGATGCCAAGTACCCAAAGTTTAATAATATGTTGTTCTACTTATTTTGTCTAGTTTTCTAGTTATTTGAATTTGAAGGGCTGGTCCCCATTACTCCAAGTCCAGAAGTCAAAATCCATCTTGTTCTCTATTTATACTGTGGGGAAAAAATGATAGCCTCTAACCACCAACTGCCTCAAGAAAAACATCTCGGTAAAGGTGTACATAAATTTCTGGCATGTGAATTTCAGGAACTGATGCCATAAAATCATGAGATAATTAATCTTTCAGAGAAAGTTCAGGAGAGGAACAGCTATTTTGGAGTTCTTTGCTGCCTGCTGGGAGTCACAAATGATTTTTTTTTTCCCTGACTATAACTATTTTTGGCATAGGTCACTGAATTCAGGCCTTTTTTGTCAGTTTTTCAGTTAGTGAAGCAAGTAGATTCTACTGTTTAGCAGTTAGGACAAGCTGCTGATGGGTAGTGTCATGCTGTCATTTGGTTCGCAACTTTGGTGATGGCATGAGGAAAAAAACCCTCATCTAGGGTAAGCAGATGGGATACTCAAAGGCAGGAGAAACAGAAGACATCATGAAGAAAAGATGAATTTATTCTCTCATTGTTTTTGTCGTAGTGAAGAAATGCCACAAGAGGTGTTGGCAGACATTTGATGCAGAGGAGCTTAGTATAATCACTCCTCTCGGCACCGGGTAAAGCAGTTGGCTGCTCTTGGAAAAGGGAAAGAAGTTTCAGGGAAGAGCAACAAAAATAATTAGGCAATGGATAAAAATAAAGAATCTTTGGGGAAAGAGGTTTAAGGATTGACATTGTTTATACTATAAAGAACACTAAGTGTCTTCATATATGAACTAGTTTGCAGTTAGGCAGCACATTAAAGCCCTTTTATAAAACACTGCCACATTATCTCATTTTCTCTTCATAATAACCTTTCAGTGCATTGTATTATTTCTATTTTATGGAGACATAGACAAAGGAACAGAGTTTAAGGGATTTGAGTCCAGTTACAGAGTCAGCTGATGGCAAAGACAAAAATAAAACATGTCTATTTGATGAGAGTATTGTCACTAGTAATTCTTCATCTCCATAAAGGATGCCACAAGAAACCGTAGGCTTAATTGAGATCAAAAGCAAAACAGCACCACAATAAAAGACCCCCAGAAATAGTTTCTTGGCATTTTTTGGAACTCTGGGTAAAAGACAGAAGTCTGAAGACACATATCCACTTTCACTATCTATCACAGATACACTAAAATAGTAAGGGAATTTTTTTTTTTTTTTAACAGCACAGACCCACATACATTAAAAAAGAAAGAAAGAAAGAAAGAAAGAAAGAAAGAAAGAAAGAAAGAAAGAAAGAAAGAAAGAAAAGAAAAGAAAGAAACCATGGAAAACATGAGCAGAAACAAAACCAAAATGGGGGGAGTTACAAAGCAAAGAGAAAAGAAGTAATATAGCAGACGTAAGAAAACTGAATCCATAAACTTTGGATACCACCCCACCCCTCCAAGTCAGACATGGGCAATATCAGTTATCTGTGAAAATGAGAGTAAAGAGGGAAGGGCCCTATAAAGGAAATTATGTGAAAGTCTAGTAAATCCCAGATCTCCAACCTCCTCTGTAAAGCCAGGAAACAAGGAATGCTCTGCACCAGCAAAAGACCTATTTTGTTCTTAACTTTGGTTAAGGTAAGATAGAGGTACTTCTCTTCTGGACTGAAGTCATTGAGAACAACTAAGCTAAAAAGACACTCTGTTGAAAATAGAGTGGGATAGGGATATCCCACTGGGATCACAGAATACTATCAGCTAAAATTTACCCTCCGAGGAGGATATTGGAGATTCTTCTCTACCAGCCCCAGAGGATATAAACATCAGAGTCTCCTTATCCAAAAGGCCTCGTTGGGAAAACCTGCAAGGAAGCTACCATTTGACAAGCTACACTCATGCTCATGTATTTTTAAGTGGCTTTTTAATTTCCCTTGTTGAAATTAAACAGAAAGCCACAGACTAACACGCATTTAAGGAAAGTTTCTAAACTAAAAGGTGCAGGGGAAGGGGAAAGGGAAAGAAAGGAAGAAAGAGATGATACAAAGAACACATGCACATGCACACAAGCACACACACCCATCATTATGCAATTTCAGAATATTGAGGACAAAGGGAAGAACCCTCACACTGCTAGAAAGAAAAATATAGGATTCTAAGTTGCTTAATCTCAATACTGCAAACTAGATAACAGTGGTAGGATTATTTTAAAATTCCAGATACAAATGCATTTCAACCTACAATCATTGACAAGGTAAACTATCATTTAAAAGTAAAGAGGGGAGGTGGAGACAAGATGGCTGACTGAAGCCAGCTCTCCACAGAGGCTCTGGTCCAGAAGGAGAGTTAAAGGACAGAAATTTAGCAAGTAAACTGGTGGATTTGAACTGCACCAAGAAAGAAGGTTGAAGAATGCACGTCAATCCCGCTGAGGTGAGCTGTGACCACAAGGATATAAACAAAAGGTACAAACTCCACCACCAAGCAGACAGGAGTCCCCTTCCCCATGAGAATGGCTCGGAGTGCCCCACAAACAAACGGGCAGAGTTCAAAGATCCTCCCACTGCAATCCACGGGAGAGACCCTCTAAAAACTGGACCTACCTCCCCTACTAGGGTGCCACAGTGCTCTCCTTCCAGGCATAAAACTGTAAAAAACTATATATATTCTCTACCTGCAACTGTGAGCTCCCAGCACTCCCCTCCACTCTCACTCAGAGGTCTGGAGGCCAGTCCCCCAGGAGTCCAGATTCTTGGGTGATTTCTCGAGGGGTGTGGACAGTGCCTAAACTGCAGCTGGTCAGTGCTGACCCTGGGGCATGGGACCAGGTAGAGGTCGGTTGGCTGAGAGGGAACCACTCCGGAGCAGCAGTTCCCTGAGGCACCGAACAGCAGCCATCTTTTAACAATATGGCTCGCTCACGAATATTCTGGAGCCACACCCCCTGTCTCCATGGACAACCAAAGGAGGCCAGCAACAGATCCGGGAAGGAACTGCAGGCCCCGTGAGTAAAGGATTTGCATGATGCAGTACTGACCTGGATGGAGCGCAGACCGGGAAGTTCCCAGGGAGGGTCTCACCCAGAGGACCCCTTTACTGACCCTAAGACGCACCTGGCCCTCAGAAGATCATCAGCCTATAGACAAAGGAAGGCAACAGGATAGAACTGACAGGGGAATTTAGCAGGAACAGAAACAAAATCCTGCAAAGTTGTTCTTTTCTGTTCTGTCAGTAACATTAATCAGGGGTGGGGCTAGAACTGAGTGAACAACCTCCAGCCTTCATCAAGCACCCGAAGTTGTCAGGCCTCACCTCCTCCTGCAAGATAGAGGTAGAGCACAATAGCCTGGCTGAACAGAAATGGAATCCTTGTGAATCAGGCAGGTGCAAACCCTTGGAGTATCTGTTCACTAATGGCAACTGGGTCAGCCAATTGGAGGGCTATCAGTGAATGGGTGTGACATAGGTGCAAGGCAGGGAAGAAGATATCAATCTTCCCAGACTGATCTATTTTCTGGGTGGCTCCTCCTGACTCCATGCAGTACTGGAGCAAGCCATATCAGAGTAGTCACCAGACCCTGTGATCCAGTTCCCAGAGACCTTTTAAACTCTCCCACCTGATACAGGTGTTGACTGAGACAATTGATTTGGACCTTTTGAATTGAGCCAATTACCTGAGGACAATTCAGGTGGAGCCCTGGGTGTGTGGTTGTAGGAAGGTTTGATTTTCCTTTTCCAATTGTTGCCTATGGTAGGTGGAGTGACTTAAATGCTGGTGTTTCTCCACAGCTGAGACTTCAACCCAGAGTAACTGTTTCACTAGGGTCGAACAGAAACCAGCTGAAAACAAGACAGAACGACATAGCCCTACCACAACCAAACAGGGCCCCAGTATCTCAGGCCATAGCACTGTACGGGTCCTCGATAAAACCCAAGGGGAAAAAATCAAAGGATGTAAAACAATCATGGGGCAGAATCAGCGGAAAAACTCTGGTAACATGAATAACCAGAATAGATCTACCCATCGAAGGAAAGATATGGCAGATGTAACTGAAGACCACATTCATAAACAACTGGCCGAGATGTCAGAAATCGAATTCAGAATTTGGATTGCAAACAAGATTAATAAAGTGAAGGAAAATTTGGAATTAGAAATTCAAGCAACAATTCAAAAGTCAGAATTAGAACTTCCAGGAGAAATTCAAAAGTTGTCTCAAGAATTTAACAAATTGAAAGACAAAACCACGAAAGATTTTGACACACTGAAGCAAGAATTTGCGGCTGTCAAAGAACTGAAAAATACAGTAGAATCCCTTAGTAACAGAGTGGAGCAAGCAGAAGAAAGAATTTCTGACACTGAAGGCAAAGCCATTGAACACTTCCAAACTCTCAAAGACGAAGAGAAATGGAGAGCAAAAGCAGATCATTCTCTCAGAGAGCTCTGGGATAATTCAAAGAAGGCTAATATCTGCCTCATTGGAATCCCTGAAAGTGATGAAGTGGCCTCACTAGGAACAGAGGCCCTTCTCCATGAAATTATGAAAGAGTTTCCCACACATGCCAAGAGATTGAGAAATTCAGATAACAGACAGGTTCAGAACCCCAGCCTGACTCAATCCCAGTAAGACATTCCCCAAGCATATCATAATTAACTTCACTAAAGTGAATATAAAGGAGAAAATTCTCAAAGCAGCCAGATGTAAGAAAGCCATTACCTACAAAAGGAAGAATATTAGAATGACTGCAGATCTCTCTGCTGAAACTTTTCAAGCCAGAAGAGGGTGGTCATTGACTTTTAATCTCCTAAAGCAAAATAACTTTCAACCCCAGATCCTGTATCCAGCTAAACTGAGTTTCATTTATGATGGAGAAATTAAATACTTTAATGACATTTATACGTTGAAGACATTTGCCATAACCAAACCAGCTCTTCAGGATATTCTCAGACCTATCCTCCACACTGACCAACCCAATCCTCTACCACAAAAGTAAACTCACTCAGAAACTTTTGATCAAACTCCAACCTCCACAATGATGAAAGGATTAAAAATGTCCACTGGACTTTTGAAAAACTCAATACCCAAAATTTTACCACACTTATCAATATTCTCCATTAATGTGAACGGCTTAAACTGTCCTCTAGAGAGGCATAGGTTAGCTGATGAAATACAAAACTCAGGCCAGATATTTGCTGCATACAAGAGTCACATATTACCTTAAAAGAAATATAAACTCAGGGTGAAAGGATGGTCATCCATATTTCAGGCAAATAGTAATCAGAAAAAAGCAGATGTTGCAATTTTATTTACAGACACAATAGACTTTAAACCAACAAAAGTAAGGAAGGGTAAGAATGGTGACTTCATATTTGTTAAGGGTAATACTCAATATGATGAGATTTCAATTATTATTATCATTATCTATGCATCCAACCAGAATGCACCTCAATTTATAAGAGAAACTCTAACAGACATGAGCAACTTCATTTCCTTCACCTCCATGATAGTTGGAGATTTCAACCCTCCTTTGGCAGTGTTGGATCAATCCTCCAATAAGAAGCTGAGCAAAGAAATTTTAGATTTAAACCTAACTATCCAACATATGGATTTAGCAGACATCTACAGAACATTTCATACCAACAAAACTGAATACACATACTTCTCATCAGCCCACGAAACATACCCCAAAACGATCACATCTTAGGTCACAAATCTAACTTCAGTAAATTTAAAGGAATAGAAATTATTCCTTGCATCTTCTCAGACCACCATGGAACAAAAGTTGAGCTCAGTAACAACAGGAATCTGCATACTCATACAAAAACATGGAAGTTAAACAACCTTATGCTGAATGATAGCTGGGTCAGAGATGAGATTAAGAAGGAAATTGCCAAATACTTGAAAGAAAACAACAGTGAAGACACGAATTATCAGAACCTCTGGGATACCACAAGGGAAGTCCTAAGAGGGAAATTTATAGCACTGCAAGCATTCCTCAAGAGAATGGAAAGAGAGGAAGTAAACAACTTAATGGGACATGTCAAGCAACTGGAAAAGGAAGAACATTCAAACTCCAAACCCAGTAGAAGAAAAGAAATAACCAAACTTAGAGCAGAATTAAATGAAATTGAAAACAAAAGAATTATACAACAGATCAATAAATCAAAAAGTTGGTTTTTTCAAAAGGTCAATAAAATAGATAAACCTTTGGCTAACCTAACCAGGAAAAAAAGGAGTAAAATCTCTAATCTCATCAATGAGAAATGACAAAGATGAAATAATAGACTCCTCAGAAATTCAAAAAATCCATAATGAATATTAAAAGAAACTTCATTCTCAGAAATATGAAAACCTGAAAAAAATTGACCAATACTTGGAAGCACATCACCTTCCAAGACTTAGCCAGAATCAAGTGGAAATGTTGAACAGGCCCATATCAAGTTCTGAAATAGCATCAACCATACAAAACCTCCCTAAAAAGAAAAGCCCAGGACCAGATGGCTTCATGTCAGAA
>CAUYPK010053618.1:0-13496 GCA_963574355.1 Loris lydekkerianus | reverse complement strand
TATGCAGCCTTAAAGCAAGATGGAGACTTTACCTCTTTCATGTTTACATGGATGGAGCTGGAACATATTCTTCTTAGTAAAGTATCTCAAGAATGAAAGAAAAAGTATCCAATGTACTCAGCCCTACTATGAAACTAATTTGTAGCTTTCAAATGAAAGCTATAACCCAATTATAACGTAAGAATATGGGGAAAGGGAGGGGAGGGGAAAGGAGGGGAGAGGATGGGTGGAGGGAGGATAACTGGTGGGACCATACCTACGGTGCATCTTACAAGGGTACATGTGAAACTTTCTAAATGTAGAATATAAATGCCTTAACACAATAACTAAGAAAATGCCAGGAAGGCTATGTTAACCAATGTGATGAAAATATGTCAAATGGTATATAAAACCAGCGCATGGTGCCCCATGATTGCATTAATGTACACAGCTATGATTTAATAATAAAAAATAAATAAATAATAAAAAAAAATGTGGGCATCAGAACACTGTTGTTATATGAAGTGAATGGTGTGGCGTGGGAAAAGGCCCGATGATTTACAGGAGAAAGGCCTGAGCTTTAACCATAAGACCTTCTGCCTCTAGATCCAACCTTTCATGGATACACGCCTAATGTTCGACCAGTTCCTCTTCACCACTGGCCTCTAATTCCTTCATGACCTTCTATCATCACAAAAGTAGACATGGGAAGTTGAATATGTAAGAGAATTCAGGATGTGCTTAAACTTCACTCATAAATCTATGTGTTCCTCAGGAAAATTGATCTAATACCCTTACTCTTACTGATGGCTGAGAGACTAGAAGTAGTATGAGCAAAGGCCTGGTGAATGGGCTAAATATTTCTGTTCTCCTACCTAGTACCTACTTCACTTAAAGACAAATTTTTCGATGTGCAGCTGAATTCAGTTTGCTAAGATTTTGATGAGAATTTTTGCATCTGTATTCTACTCAGCCATAAACTAGTAGTGATCTAGTATCTTTTGTAACAATAGTAGTGATCTAGTGTCTTTCGTAACAATCTAGATGAGAGACTATTTTATTTTTCTAAGTGAAGTATCACATGAATGGGAAAACAAACACCACATGCACTCAATACTAAATTGGAACTAATCAATCAACACTTTTGTGCGCATATGGAAGAAAATGAAAATATACCAAGTGAGAGGGGGAAAGAGTGGGTGGGTAAATTCACAGCTAACAG
Source organism: Loris lydekkerianus (assembly GCA_963574355.1). Lineage (NCBI taxonomy): Eukaryota > Metazoa > Chordata > Mammalia > Primates > Lorisidae > Loris > Loris lydekkerianus. The sequence continues at coordinate 12,295 of CAUYPK010053618.1, read as the reverse complement.
TTACAATGCACAATATTTGGGGTGGGGCACCCTTTTAACTTTGACTCAATCTGTACAAAGGCAGCTATGTAACTAAAATTTTTGTACCCCAGCAATATTTTCAAATTTTACAAAAACCAAATTTTTCCATGAACACTGAATAAAACCTTGCTAAGCAATTTGAATACATGAATGAGAGTAGGCCCTGGCTTGCAAGCATCTTACATTATGGTGGAGACAGCTAGACATATAGCCAAGAACTGGGAGGAAGAAATTATTCAAACCAGGTTCTGAGTATCCACTCTTGATCCATAGGCCTAGTTAGCCCAGCCAACCTGGATTACATACATACTGGCTCTAATCAGTATACAGTTTAAACACATCTAAGTTTCAAGCAAACTTGTATCCTTCACCTACCTTGAAAAGTGAGAGACCAGAAAAATAAAATTCCCCTCTCCATTTCCAAGTGCTTAAACTTCACTCACAAATCTATTTGTTCCTCAGGAAAATTGATCTAATACCCTTACCTCCACTACTACAGTACATGTTCTCCTGAAGATTCACTGATATCACACATGTAAACTTCTCCCTAGGAAATGAGAAAAATAATATTCATTCTTATACACCGTGCTTTCTTTCTACTATATCAGCTATTTAATTTTTATTTTAAAAATCCCATCAGTAGTCTAAACCAAAAGGCTATGCTGAATGGAATGAATGTATTTTAATTTGAGATGCAAAGACTAAGTTTGTTTAAAGTTCCTGTTCTCACTGTAACATTCTTCTTATTTTGGCCTTAAAAAATAATATATGTCACATACTCACTGAGAGGCCTACCAAAAGTAGGACTTTGACAATGCTGACAATAAAGGGAATTTAAAATAAAAGTAATATTTGCTTTGTTGATTGTGCCCTTAGCTGTGCCTAAACTTTTTGACCTGATTAGTTCCCATTTATTTATTTTTGTTGTTGCTGAAATTGCCAATGTGATCTTCATGAATTCTATCCCAAGGATGATATACTTAGGAGTTTTTCCCACACTTTCCTCTAGGGTTTTTATTGTTTCACCTCTTAGATTTAAATCTTTTATCCAGCATAAGTTAATCTTTGTAAGTGGTGAGAGGTGCAGGTCCAGTTTCCGCCTTTTACACGTGGCTATACAGTTTGCCAAGCATCATTTATTAAATATGGATTATTTTTCCCAGTGTAAGCTTTTGTTTGGTTTATCAAAAATCAGATGGTGATATGAGGCTTGTTTCATCATATGGTGGTGGTGTTTTAATGGGAATTGCAAATTGCTTTGGATGGTATAGACACTTTAATGATATTGATTCTTCTCAGTCATGAGCATTGTATTTTATTCCATTTGTTAGCATCTTCTGCTATTCTTTTCCTCAGGGTTTCATAGTTCTCTCTATAGAGATCCTCCACATACTTTGTTAAGTATTATTCTAAGGTATTTCATTTTCTTTGAAGCTACTGACAAGGGTATTATGTCTTTTGTTTGATTCTTAGCTTAACTGTTGTTGATGCATATGAAGGCTACTGATTTGTGAACATTCATTTTATATCCTGTATGTTACTGTATTTTTTTATTCCTTCCAGGAGTCTCATGGTTGAGTCCTAGGGGTTTTCTAAATGTAAGATCATATCATCATCACAAAGTGAAAGTTTGACCTCTTCTGTCTTCATTTGGATACAATCTCTTGCCTGATTGCATTGGATAGAACTTCCAGCAGTATGTTGAACAGTAATGGTAATAGAGGACATCCTTGTCCGGTTCCAGTTTTAAGTGGAACAGCTTTCAATTTTACTCGATTCAGCATGATATTGGTTGTGGGTTTGTCATAGATGGTTTCTATCTACCTTTAGAATGACAGAAGATATTCACTTGCCATGAATTGGACAAAGGGCTAGTGAGCAGAATATATAAGGATGTCAAGCAAACTAACAAGAAAAGAGCAAACAACACCATCAATGAATGGGCAAGTGACATGAACAGAGCCTTCTCCCAAGAAAACAGACAAATGGCCAACAAACACATGAAAAAAATGGTCATCATTCCTAATCATCAGAGAAATGAAAATCAAATCCATTTTGAGATAGCACCTATACCAGTGAGTATAGCCCACATCACAAGGTCCCAAAGGGGAAAATGCTGGCAAGGGTGCAGAGAAAGGGATGGATAAGAGAAAGGGTACTCTCTTGTGTACACTCTGCACTGTTGGTGGGATTGCTAACTAGTACAGCCTTTGGGAAACCACTATGGAGAATCCTCAAAGAACTAAAAGTAGACCTCTCATTTTATCCTCTAAACCCATTACTAGGTATCTACCCAGTAGAAATAAATCATTTTACAGGGACATTTACACTAGAATGTTTATAGCAGCTCAATTCACAATTGCAGATGTGAAAACAACCCAAGTGCTCAACAACCCATGAATGGATTAACAAACTATGATACTTGTACACCATGGAATACTAAAAGCCATTAAAAAGATGGAGAGCTTGCATGTTTTGTACTTACCTAGAGGGATTTAGATAACATTCTCCTAAGGTAATATATCTCACAAATGGAAAAGGAAAACATCCAATACACTCAATATTAATATAAAACAAGTAGGTGAACAACTACACACCTACCCAGGAACAAGGACATTTAAATTGAAGAAAGAGGAGGGGAGAAGATTGAGGGGAAGAGAGGGTTGGTAAGCTCTCATCCATAACATACAATGTAGAAGTATATGGCACACTTCCTGTGTGAAGAGCTCAGCTACAACTTGGACTTTACTTAACAAATGCAAACAGTGTAACTTAATTGTATGTACTCATATTAATCTGAAATAAAAAATAAATAATATTTTAAAAAAGAATGGAAAAGCAAGCATCAATACTAATCTGAAAATAGTAAACCAACTATATGCCCACACGAGAGAAAACACAATTAAATTCAAGAGAAGAGGAGGGGTCTCAGTTATTTCCCACCTGTTGAGTACAATGTAGGGGTATATGTCACACTTCCTAGTCTTTTAGAAAGACTAAAGGGATATACCCCCAATGTAGGGGTGTATGTCACACTTCCTAAAAATCAGACTTTGGACTTTACATTACAAATGCAAATAATGTAACCTAATCATATGTATAGTCATATTAACCCAAAATAAAAATAAATAAATACAACTGACTAAAACTTCATATGCCTTTTATTATCACCATGATCTTAACTTTATTTTAGGAATTTTATAGACATTATCCTGTTAATCCTCACAATACTGTGAGATAATTATTGTCATTTCACAAAGGAGAAAAATTGAAATTCAGACAGGATAACTCACTCTAGGTCAAAAAGATATCAAATAGTGTAGGCACACCTCGATGCAAAGAACATTATAAGGAATAGAGCTGAATAATTGGTACCAAAATGTGAGCCAATATCTGTATGAGTCTATAGTTCATGCTTTTAACCACTACAAAATACAACCATTTTAGAAGAGTCTTACTCTAAGGCCTTAGATAGCTTTCCTTGGCACAGGCTCTAGAATTGTCTGGAAAGAATTGTCTGCCAAGAATGTAATGGAAAGAGGGCTGGATTTGGAGCCAACCAGATTAAGATTGGACCTTGATTCTCCTTCCTACTTATCAGCTGTGTGATCCTGGGCAATGCATCTAACCTTAACGAGCCTGAACCTCACGTTCCACACTGAAAACTTGTACACCTTCACAGAGTTGCTGTCAGGATTAAATGATTTGAGAATATTGGAAATTACCTGACACCTAAAAGGCAATCAACTAATGCTAGTTTTCTTCTTTAACACTGAGGCAAAAAAAATTATCTAGAGTTACAGCCAAAGTCTAAATTTATAATTGGTTCTGTGCCTCTGTAAACAAAGGTCCTATCTCTTTTACCTCAATTTCTAGCCTGCTTCAAGGCACCAAGTGAGTAAAGTAAACCCTACAATTCTCCATAAGGGTGAGAAGTTTCACCTTGAGAGAACAGATGCTCATATTGGTATGTCTTGGACTACAAATAACAGAAAAGCCAGCATAAACTAAATAATAAGTTTTATCTCACATGACTAGAAGCCCAAAAATAATTTGGACTCTAAGCATGCCACAATCACGTTTCTAGTTCCATTTTTCTCCAATTCTCTAAACTCATCCTTCTTCTATATGTGTACACTTGGGTCTCAGGCTGGTTTCCTTCATGGAAGGTGACTGCCAAAAGCCACTAAGAAAATACACTTCCATGTTCATGTTCAGTGAGAGAGAGAAAAAAATAAATTCTACCAATTATAAAACAGAAATACTTCCCTTCAGTATGATTAGGTCAAGTTACATGTCTACCACTGCATCGATAATTGCTAGGTGTATGCCATGCATTTATATGCTTAATTTTTAAGGAAGGTAAGGACAAGGAAGTTCAGATTACCTTAATTGACTGAGGTAATCTAGACCCATTCCTAATGGTGAAGACACGACCACTTTTCCCTGGGTCACTTGAACTAGTATGACTGGGAAGTAGATGATAGACAGCTGAATAAAATCAGGGCTATGTTATAAAATAGGAAGAGGGAGAAGGGGTGTTAGTTACCCACACATTCAACTATGCCCTCTACATCGATGTTTAAAAAATACAGGTATTTCCCTCTTCCTCCTTCCCTACCACAGACTCTTCACAGTCACCTACCAGAGATATCAGTACCCATTTTTACAAGGAAAACCTGAATGTAGTATAAAAAACAGGAAAAGTTACTACATTAAAACTCAAGTAGCTGGCTATGTTATATAAAAAAGAAGAAACTTCTTCTGTGAAAATGTAGACAATCAGAATGGAAATCCCAGAATGAAAAAAAAATTCTAAGGAGTCTTGCTTCAAAATAAGGAGTGCTTACCAGACACAGAGTTGATGTAATTAAAATGGCCTGTCTCATAAATTAGTGAGCTCTCCGTTACCAGAAGTATCTAAGGACTCAGTGAATGACCCACAGGCATGTAGATTTGTCTACTATGGAGGAAGTTAGGAGGAGAAAAGGATTGCAAAGGTCACTTCCAACTCTACTATATTATAATCATATGATGGATCTCTGATCCAACTCGAAATAAATTGACAAACACTTCCAAGCACACTAATGAAGGAACATTGTGAGAGACATAACTTGTCAATTAGATAGATTAGATTTAGATTTGATGGACAACCAGTCAATGAGGTTGACACACCTGTGCAATGGAGATGGGCTATTGATGAATTCCAGCAGTGTCTACTCCAGTGAACTAGACAGTTTGTCTTTGGGGAAAGGGGATTAAGAGGACAATTCTTTACCTTTTCCTGTTTGTCCTTGGATTTGCTTTAACATAGAAAGCAAATGAACATGCCAATCACAAGATTCTCCTGAAACTTGGAAGACTACGTGCAGAAATGATTTTTGTTTCATTGACATATTCTGTGTGCATCTTCAATCTTCATCTGCAAGAGTGAATCTCCATTCTCAAGTAAATTGAGGGGACGTGCCTTCATTTAGCAAAGTAAGACTTGCTTATTTTCCATAACATTCCTTTCTAAATCTTTTGTTCAAATGATTTTAAACAATGACCTTATGTCCTATCATTCATTCTGCTTATTTGAAGCAGAAATCAATGATAAAGGATAAATTTTGCTCACCCCAAGATTCCAGTCTGTCTGGGAACATAGAGAGAATGATAAGGAGTAGTTGTCAGAATCATTTTTGCATGTAAGAACAAGGAACAAACTCACATCAAGGGTTTAAATCTGCGTTTTCCTGTCCCTCTTTGCTTTATTGTTTTTATTATTCCTCTTTACCTGAATATCATCTTGTTAGTTACACATTCTTTTATTATTCTTTTAATCATTATTCTAGAGTAGTGGTATTCAAAGTGTGGTCTATAGGCCTCTGACCCTTGCCGAGACTCTCTAAGCAGCGACCCAAAGGAACTGTATTTAAGGGCCACAGCATTAGGAAGGTTGAGAACCACTGCAGGGGATCCACAAGGTCAATACTATTTTCATAATGATGTTAAAAATTAATTTGTGTTTTTCACTGTGTTGACATTTGCACTGATGATGCAAAAGAAATGGTGAGTAAAACTTCTCATGCTTTAGCAAAATTCAAGGCTGAAACACCAAACTGCACTGTACTAGGTGGTTATTGTATTCTTTACCACCATGCACTTGAAGGGGAAAAAGTCAACATCACTTAAGAATGTACTTGATGAAGTAGTTAATTTCAGTAAACATCAACCATTGAATACACATTTTTCTTAGTATTTTGTGCAACAAAAGTGGGAAACACAGGCCTGGCGCCCATAGCACAGTGGTTACAGCACCAGCCACATACACCGAGGCTGGCAGATTCGAACCTGGCCTGGGCCAGCTAACCAACAATGACAACTGCCACAAAAAATAGCCAGGCATTGTGGCAGGTGCCTGTAGTCCCAGCTACTTAGGAAGCTGAGGCAAGAGATTCACTTAAGCCCAAGAGTTTGAGGTTGCTGTGAGCTGTGACACCACGGCACTTTACCAAGTGTGACATAGTGAAACTCTGTCTCAAAAAAAGGCGGGGGGAGACACATAAAGCACAATGTATGTCTAAGTATGATGGTTGAATTGAGGAAAAGTATATTTGTTTGAGTTGTAATGTTAATACATTGTTTTTCGCACAATGGCATTTTTAATTGAAAGAATGACTGAGAGAGAAATTATGCTTTATTCAGACTTGAGTATTTTCAAGATATTCTCTCAAATAATAAACAAAGAGACTATCACTTCAAAGGAAACATCTACCAGCATTTATTGCCAATAATAAAATTCAAGCTTTCAAGCAAAAATTGGAATTCTGTATAACTTGTATCTACCATGGTGAGCTTGAGCTTCCTTATACTTGAAGACTTTTGTGATAAGATTGTTGAAAATATTAACCCGTGCATTTTTGTATTTTGTGTATAAAAATGTGTTATCATTTAGAATATCTGCATATCCCCAGGACCAGTATTTTTTAGATTAATAAAACATGATGTTGAAAAACCATGTTTGGTAAAAAGCACATTGAAAGGGCAAGATAGTCTCAGCACCTGTAGCTCAAAAACTAGGGCGCCAACCATGTACACCAGAGCTGGTGGGTTTGAATCCAGCCCAGGCCTGCCAAACAACAATGACAACTATAACAAAAAAATAGCTGGGTGTTGTGGTGGGCACCTGTAGCCCCAGCTACTTGGGAGGCTGAGGCAAGAGAATCGCTTATGCCCAAGAGTTGCAGGTTGCTGTGAGCTGTAACGCCACAGCACTCTACCAAGGGCGACATAGTGAGACTCTGTCTCCAAAAAAAAAGGATGTGCTCCAGGTGAGACTCAAACTCACAACTTCAGTATTACTCCACTGTCATATCAGTACCATGCGATAACCGATTGCACCACTGGAGCTCTGGGTACCCTGTTACTCAGCAGAGTATGTCAGTTGTTAATAACCTCGTGAGACTTTCGAGGAGGGTGGAGCATGATGGCGAACAGGACGGACGTGTATCCCACCTCTCCCAAGCCATCAGGTGAGAGGAAAGGGGGTCTGGACCTTCCCTGTGTGTGGATTATTGGTGTGGACAGACAGCTTGAGATGCTCAGCGAACTGGCAGATTGCTATATATGAGGGGTAATTTAAAACCACAGACTTTACTGTAGAGATTCTTCCCTGCTTGACCATGATGGCCAGCAGGCCCCTCCCTTATGGAGGACAGCACCTTAAAAATGCTGACAAAACCCAGTTGACGAATATTTATTTCAGAACTGAGGGAGGCATCCGAAAGGAGAGCCACTCAAAACGACCGAGAGCTGGGCAACCTGTTGGACAATTGAAGGAAAGGGATCCCGCCCGGGAAACAGACATTTTGAACTACCCAAAAGGGTGGCACCTTCCCCCAGACCAGGAGCCGGAGCATTCCTGGGGGAGAATGTTGGAGGGGGTTGGTGGTTCAGGCTGCACGGACCCAATCCAAAAGGGAAACTCTGAACCATAAAACTCAGAATAAGGTCCCTGAGGGTTCCAGCCGTGGGAACCAGCTACAGCCGCTTCGGCCCCAGAACTGCAGCAACCAGAGGAACCCAGCAGCACCCTCCCCCACAGCCGATTGCAGTCGCCAGTTTGCAGGAGAACCTGGGAGCATAGTGGAAAGATTTAAAAGTGTGGACTCCTACACTGAGTGGGAAGGTTGGTCGCAAGTGCTGTGACAAACTTGAACAGAAACTCCAAAATGGCCATAGGACATGGAAGGTGGTTACCATGGTAACAGTATAAATTGTGAATCAGGTACGAGCCTGGTAACCACTCACAGCGCCACCTGGTGTCCGAAAAGTATATTGCAGTATGAATACATTCCTATGAAAGTTGATCCCTATACCATATATATAGATGTATATATGTATATTTCTACATACCAGAATAACATTTTTGTAGTTGGTGCCTTTTTTGTTGTTGTTGTTCTGTTTTTTCCTCACCATTTTCTTGGAGGAGCTTTTGTTAATTTATTATTACTTTTCATGTAGATATATTTTTATTTCTATTTTTTCTAATTTTAATTTCTCCTTTCTTCTCTTTTAACTTTTCTATGAACACCACTTTTTTCTCTTTTTTTTCTTTTTCTTTTTTTCAATTATTTTACGATTATAACTATTTTTATTGCACTTGTTTTTATGTTGCTGTTGTTGTGGGTGTTGTCTGTATGTCCATGTGTCTCCATATGTTTCTGTATCTATGGGCTCATGTATCTGGTAGCCTTTGCATCTGTTTATTTGCTCATTTGCTCTCAATGTGCTTGGTGTTATGACCTACAACTCTGAGCTCCCAGCACTCCCCTCCACTCTCACTCTGAGGTCTGTAGGCCTGCCCCCCAGGTGTCCAGATTCTTGGCTGATTTCTCGAGAGGTGCAGACAGGACCTGAACTGCAGCTGGACAGTGATGATTCCACAGCACAGGAGTGAGGAGACAACGGTCAGCTAAGAGGGAATCACACTGGAGTGGCGGTGCCCCAAGGTGCAGAGCAGCAGCCGTCTTTAGCAATAACAAGGCCTGCCCCCAGATATCACATAGCCACTCCTCCTTCCTCCCTGGGCAACCAGATGAGGCCGGGCATCTTCTCAGATGGCAACCACCATGGAACAGACCTTGGACTGAAACACAGGCCCCATGAGTAAAGGGTTTGCCTGAGGTGGTACTGACCAGGGTGGAACGTGGGGACTAGAAAACACACCCGCAGAGTCGGGAAACTCCCAGGGTAGGCCTGATCCAGAGGACCACTTTGCTGAGCCTAAGACGCACCTGGCCCTCAGGGGATCATCAGCCTATAGACAAAGGAGGCCAAGATGCTACAGCTGACAACTACTTGTGATGTGAATACAAACCTGCAGGAGTAAAGACAGGGCCTGAGGCACAGGTTCTGGGAACTCAAATCAGCCTCTCCTCTGCAGAGGAATTTAGCAGGGTCAGAAACAAACTGCCTCAGGGTTGTTCCATTCAGCCAGTAACATAACCTAAGGGTGGGGCTGGAACTGAGTGAACACTCCCAGCCTCCATCAAGTGCCTGAGGTTGACAGGCCTCACCACTCCCTGCTGGATAGAGGCAGGAAACAGCAGCCTGGATGAGCAGATACAGACTTCCTGTGATTTAGGCAGATGTAAACCTCTGCAGTATCTGCTCACTGCAGACAACTGACTGGGTCACAGCCCTGCGGGGCTAGCAGCAACTGGTGTGACAGAACTGCAAGGTAGGGAAGGAGGCATCAACCTTCTCAGACTGATCTATTTTGCTGGGTGGCTCCTCCTGACTCCACGCAGCACTAGACCAAGCCATATCAGAGTAGTCACCAGACCCCTATGATCCAATTCACAGAGACCTCTTAAATTCTCCCAGCTGAGACAGGTGCTGACTGAGACAATTGATTTAGACCTTTTGAACTGAGCCAATCGCCTGAGGATTATTCAGGTGGTGCCCTGGGTGTGTGGTTGTAGGGAGGTTTGATTTTCCTTTTCCAATTGTTGCCTGGTGGGCAGGGTGACTTAATTGCTGGTATTTCTCCACAGCTTAGACTTCAACCCAGAGTAACTGTTTCACTAGGGTTGAATAGAAACCAGCTGAAAACAAGACAGAACCACTTAGCCCCACCACACCAAACAGGGCCCCAGTTTCTCAGGCCACAGCACTGTACGGGTCCTCGACAAAGCTCCTGGGGAAAAATCAAAGGGACTAAAACAATCATGGGGTAGAATCAGCGAAAAAACTCTGGTAACATGAATAACCAGAACAGATCAACACCCCCCCCCCCCCAAGGAAAGATATAGCAGATGTAATTGAAGATCCCATTCACAAACAGCTGGCTGATATGTCAGAAATTGAATTCAGAATTTGGATGGCAAACAAGATGAACAAAATGGAATTAGGAATTCAAGGAGAAATTCAAAAGTTGTCTCAAGAATTTAACGAATTTAAAGACAAAACCACCAAAGACTTAGACACACCAAATTAAGAATTTGCAGCCCTCAAAGATCTGAAAAATACAGTAGAATCTCTCAGTAACAGAGGGGAGCAAGCAGAAGAAAGGATCTCTGACATTGAAGACAAAGCCTTTAAATGCTCCCAAACTCTCAAAGAGGAAGAGAAATGGACAGCAAAAACGGATCATTCTCTCAGAGAGCTCTGGGATAATTCAAAGAAGGCCAATATCTGAATAATTGGAATTCCTGAAAATGATGAGGTCGCCTCACTGGGCACAGAGGCCCTTCTGCATGAAATTATGAAAGAGAATTTTCCAGACATGCCTAGAGACTCTGAAATTCAGATAACAGACAGCTTCAGAACCCCAGCATGACTCAACCCTAATAAGACATCCCCCAGGCATATCATAATTAACTTCACTAAAGTTAATATGAAGAAGAAAATTCTCAAAGCTGGCAGGCGAAAGAAAGCCATTACGTACAAAGAGAAGAATATTAGAATGAATGCCAATCTCTCTGCTGAAACTTTTCAAGCCAGAAGAGGGTTGTCATTGACTTTTAACCTCCTAAAGCAAAATAACTTTCAACCCCAGATCTTGTATCTAGCTAAACTAAGTTTAAATTATGATGAAGAAATTAAATACTTTAATGACATTCATATGTTGAAGAAATTTGCCATAACCAAACCAGCTCTTCAGGATATTCTCAGACCTATCCTTCATAATGACCAACCTAATCCTATACCACAAAAGTAAACTCACCCAGAAACTTCGGATCAAACTCCAACTGCCACACTGGTGAAAAGATTAAAAATGGCCACTTTACTTTTAAAAAACTCGATACCCAAAATTTCACCAGATTTATTAATATTCTCCATTAATGTGTATGGCTTAAACTGTCCTCTAAAGAGGCATAGGTTAGCTGACTGGACACAAAAACTCAGGCCAGGTATTTGTTGCATACAAGAGTCATTTCTTAATTTAAAAGACAAATACAGACAGTGAAAGGATGGTCATCCATATTTCAGGCAAATAGTAATCAGAAAAAAGCAGGTGTTGCAATTTTATTTGCAGATACAATAGACTTTAAACCAACAAAATTCAGGAAGGACAAGAATGGTCCCTTCATATTTGTTAAGGGTAATACTCAATATGATGAGATTTCAATTATTAATATCTATGCACCCAACCGGAATGCACCTCAATTTATTAGGGAAATTCTAACAAACATGAGCAACTTGATTTCCTCCAGCTCCATAATAGTCAGAGATTTCAACACTCCTTTGGCAGTGTTGGATTGATCCTCCAACAAGAAGCTGAGAAAAGAAATTTTAGATTTAAACCTAACCATCCAGTATTTAAATTTAGCAGACATCTGCAGAACATTTCATCCCAACAAAACCGAATACACATACTTTTCATCAGCCCACGAAACTTACTCCAAAATTGATCACATCCTAGGACACAAATCTAACCTCAGCAAATTTAAAGGAATAGAAATTATTCCTTGCATCTTCTCGGACCACCATGGAATAAAACTTGAGCTGAGTAATAACAGGAATCTGCATACTCATACAAAAACATGGAAGTTAAATAACCTTATGCTGAATGACAGCTGGGTCAGAGATGAGATTAAGAAAGAAATTGCGAATTTTTTGGAACAAAATGGCAATGAAGACATGAACTATCAGAACCTCTGGGACACCGCAAAGGCAGTTCTAAGAGGGAAATTTATAGCACTGCAAGCCTTCCTCAAGAGAACGGAAAGAGAGGAAGTTAACAACTTAATGGGACATCTCAAGCAACTGGAAAAGGAAGAACATT
>CAUYPK010053614.1:0-23007 GCA_963574355.1 Loris lydekkerianus | reverse complement strand
AAAAAAATAAAAAAAAAAAGTATAGGGGTAACACTGTAGTATATTCTCTCAAGAATAGAAAATAATATTTTCCTACATTTTACAGTTGATTGTTTGTCTTATATGGATCCAATTTCAATAAAACATGATACTATGGAAGTATAAAAGATTAAAAAAAAAAAATAAATAAAAAAAATAAAAATAAAGATTAGTATATCCATCATATGTAGGTTGTACTTCAAATTAACGTAACTGCAACAATTATTAAAATTTAGTGTAGATCCTTCAGGACTATTTAAAAATTAAGCTTAGATTTAGATGTTAGTTGTATATAAACATTTATACTTTATTTGTTTAATATCTTCTTATATTCTATGTTAACCTATGACTGTCACAATTATAAACAGCTTAATAATATTACAGGGGTCCTCAAACTGTGGCCCACGGAGCACATGAGGCGGTGTGATTGTATTTGTTCCCTTTTTTTTTTTTTTTTTTAACTTCAAAATAAGATATGTGCAGTGTGAATAGGAATTTGTTCATAGTTTGTTTTTTTTTCAAACTATAGTCTGGCCTTCCAACGGTCTGAGGGACAGTGAATTGGCCCCCTGTTTAAAAAGTTTGAGGATGCCTGTGAGGTAGTCCACAACTTTTATGTCTTTCTTTAAACTTTTTTCTTTCTTTTCATAATTGGCATACAATAATTATACATATTCATGGAGTACATAGTTTTGCTTTGATACATATAGTGCATAAAGATCAGATCAGAGTAATTATTGTATCTACCATCTTGAATATTTATTACTTCTTTGTGTTAGGAACATTCAGTATCCTCCATCTAGGTATTTAAAACTATATAATGTATTCTTTTTTAAGTTTTTGATTCCTTTTCTTTTAGTTTAATTTCATTTTTCAGAAAAAAAACAACTATTTTTAAATATTAAATATATACATTAATTCATATATTTACACATATGTGAATGATTTTTGATCTGTTTTTAATAACCATCTCTGGCTTGTAGGCTACTTTGAATAATTTTTACACAATTTAATGAATAATTTTTTATAATAGAAACATCAGCTTTATTGAAACAATATTATTTTAATTAAAAGAAGACTGAGTCATTGATTTTTTTTTTTAACAACGTATTGTATTACTTTACATTGTTTACCCCTATAAATGGTATATTCTTTTCTTTCTATAACAAAATATCTGGAGGGAGTTAGTTCCAAGTTTGGTTCCAAAGTTCAACTCAGTCAAGGTCCTGGGCTAAATTTCCTATAATTTAATTTTCTGTAATTTTCCTATAGTCCTGTGGCTCAAGATGCTCAGTGCTGGTATATAACATATCCTTGATTTTTTAAATTTTCTTTCTTCTTTAATTTTTTTTATAAAATGTGTAAATTTATGGGATACTAGTGCTGTTTTGGTACGTAGATATATTGCTTAGGGGCGAAGTCAGGGCTTTTACTTGTAACCATCACCTGAATTGTGTACAATGTGCACCAGTAATTTCTCATCCTTTACCCTCCACTAACCCTCTAACCTTCCACCTCTGAGCCTCCGATGTCTATAATCGTTGTTAACTATGGTCCTCCTACAGTGCTATAGAACTCTGGAACGTGTTCCTCCCATCAAGCTGTAAATCTGTATCCTGTAACAAATCTCTCCCTAGTCCTCTTCCCACCCACCTTTCCTGCTTCTGGTAACTTCTATTCTACTTTTGACTTCCATAAGGTCAACAACTTTTTTTAGTTTTCACATATGAGTGAGATGATGTGGAGTTTAACTTTCTGTTCCTAGCTTATTTCTCTTAATATCATGTCCTCAAGTTCCATCCGTGTGGCCACAAATGACAGGATTTAAATCTTTTTAAGGCTGAATACTATTCCATTATGTATATCTGTTGTGAATTTATACATTTTCTTTATCAGGCCATCTTTTTATGGAATCTAGGTTGAGGTTACAAATCTTGGCTATTGTGACTGGTGCTGCAATACACATGGGGGTGAAGATGTCTTTTCAGTATACTGATTTCCTCTTCTTTGGAAAAGAAAGAAACTATGCCCAGTAGTTGGGTTTCTGGTATGGTAGTTCTATTTCTAGTATTTTCAGGAGCCTCCATACTGTTCCTCATAGTAAATGTCCTCATTTACATTCCCACCAACAGTGTACAAGAGTTCCCTTTTCTCTGGATCTTTGTCAACATGTTATTTTTTGTCACTTTGATAATAGTCATCTTAACTGGAATGAGATGATACCTCACTAGTGTTGTGATTTACTTTTCCCAGATGACTGGTGATACCAAGCATTTTTTTATATTTTGTTACCATTTGAATGTCTCCTTTTAAGAAAAATCTTCATATCTTTTGCCTCTTGGGGGAATTATTTGTTTCCTTTTTCTTGCTGGTTTCTTTGAGTTATTTATAGATTCCAGATGTTGCCCCTTTGTTGAATGTGTAGTTTCTGAATATTTTCTCCCATTATATAGATTGTCTCTTCATTCTGTTTACTTCCTTTGTTGTACAGAAACTTTTTAGTTTGAATAAGTCCAGTTCATTTATTTTTATTTCTGTATTTGATTGGTGATACTTTTAAACATTTCTCAATTTTCCATTTCATAAAATAAGTCATTTTTTTAAGGAAGGGAAATGCTTGTTCCAAAAAACAAATCGTATTAACCCAAACTTCTTTCTTTAAGACAGTTTTGGGGCTGATAGATTGAAGAAGTGTGGTAGACAGAGAGTCAGTATCTAAAAGGACTTTGATTCTATTCTCAAGCTACTCTTAATGGGAAAATGTGATCCATAAGCAATGGAGAATAGTAGCAACCTAGTTAGATCAAAGATTCCAGGGAACAGATGAATGCCACCCTGAAAGAAGAATTTCAGTACATGCCATGATGCTCTATCATGGGCATTTTCCAGATTGTTTCTTATATCAATGACTAGATGAAGTTACTTCCAAAAATGTGTAGCTTATACAGAAAGAATATGATGATAGCTGACATACTCAGATCAGTCAAAGAAGATGGAAGTCATTAAATGGTAAATAATGACTCCATACTTGGCTTTCAAAACTATAGCCACATTTATCTATGTAGAAGTAGGCTTCTAGGATATTGGCTCTATTAAGCAAAACTCAGTAAAAGTACACAAAGCAGCGGTAGTCTAGATCGGTGGTTCTTAACCTTCCTAATGCCACGGCCCTTTAATACAGTTCCAGTGGGTCGTGAACCACTAGCCTAGATGATCATGTATCAAAAGTCCTCATATGTACAGCCACTGTACATTAAGAGGGACAAAGTGGACTATTTCTCAGGATGACCAGCTAAGTTGGCTTAAAAGACTTAAACTCTTATGATATGAGGAACTGCTGAAGAAGAATGATAGGAGCTCGACAACCATCTTTCAGTGTAGAGACATCTTTCCTGCACAAGAAAGAGCAGGCTTCTGTGCAATCTAAGGGACAGAATCAAGACCTTTGGTGATAATTATGAGATTAATTACGGGAGTCATACTTGGGTTTAATAGCAGTGACAATTTCTAGCATTCAGAGGTGCACATAGATGGACTGGACTCCCCTGAAGGCATTATCATTTATTCTCTACTTCTGAGAGCATGGAGGATTCCATTTCTCCAGCTCACTGACATTAGGCATGGGCATGTGACTGGTTCTAGCCAATAAAACATGAGTAAAAGTGAAAGTATTTGCTTCTGATTGAAAGCATTTGATCACCAGTGCTAGACTCTTAAGGACTTTTTCCCCTTGTCTTAAATGGATGTACCATCTCTGGTCTCTGAGTGATTAGAATGATCACAGTGTCTTCCAGCCCCACCCTCCCATCAGGCCCAGCCACACACCTACATTGGACATCTAGTTGGAGTGGAAAGGAATCCTTCGCTGTGGTTAGCTACTGAAGTCGTGTTTATTACTGCATCATAACCTTTTCTATTCTGACTGACACAAGAGCCTTTAAGATGTGGTGGCTCTTTGTGAGTGAGAAGCAGCAAGATAAGCATTAGATTATTGAGAGGTTTTTCGTTTGGTGACCCACATGCTCACAATCTTTGGGTTTTACTGTCATTGCTGGGCTGCATTCAGACTTTTGTTGGGGGTACAATTTAGTCAACTGGAATTTTCAGCTGGCTGCAGGGTCTCCTGGAAAATGCATCCAGTAAAGTAGATTAAGTTGATTCTCCTTCTCAGCAGACTTTTTTTTTTTTTTTTCATTTCAGAACATTATGGGGGTGCAAATGTTTTGGGTACATGAATTGCTTTTATCTAGTTTGAGTCAAAGTTATAAGTGTGCTCCTCACCCAGGAGAATGTGCACTATACCCATTAGATGTGAAGTGACTCCTCCCCTTCATCGCTCTCCCACCTGTTCGATTCGATTTCCATTTAGTTTTACTACAAAATATGCACATGAGTATTGATTGATTAGTTCCAATTTAATAGGAGTATATATGTTGTTTGTTTTTCCATTCTCATAAAGCTTCACTTAGAAGAATAGTCTCCAATTCTATCCAGATTATTACAAAAGGTATTAGTTTACCCTTTTTTTTTTTTTTTTTTTTTTTGAGACAGAGTTTCATTTTGTCACCCTTATGCCATTGTGTCATAGCTCACAGTGACCTCAAACTCTTGGGCTCAAGCAATTCCCTTGCCTCAGCCCCCGAGTAGCTGGGGCAACAGGCGCCTGCCACAATGCCCAGCTATTTTCTGAGAGGAGGTCTCGCTTTTGCTCAGGCTGGTCTCGAACCTGTGAGCTCAGGACAATCCACACTCCTCGGCCTCTCCAAGAGTGCTAGGATTACAGGTGTGAGCCACCAGGCCTGGCCTAGTTCACCTGTTTTTATGGCTAAGGAGTATTCCATGGTACACATATAAATTCGGACAATTAATTTTGTAAACTTGTCCTCGGAAAAGTGCTACCTACCTCATTGCTGAATATCACTATGGTCACCATCAAAGTACTTCCCTTGGGAAGCTATGACGCCAATGCCAGTGCACCCTTCAAAGCACTTTTTCTAGAGTGAGTTTGAGAACTTAATTATCAGACCTCATATACCACATTTTTAAATCCACTCATGAATTGATAGGCACTTGAGTTGGTTCCACATCTTTGTAATTGTGAATTGTGCTTCAATGAATGTTCACGTCCAAAAGTCTTTTGCTGTATCAAATGGTAGGTCTACTTTTAATTGTTTAAGGTATCTCCATATGAATTTTCATAGAGATTGTACTAATTTGCAGCCCCTCCAATGGTATAAAGTGTTCCTTTCTCTCCACATCCCTGCCAGCATCTGGTGTTTGGGGATTTTCTGATAAAAGCTGTTCTCACTGGAGTTAAGTGATACCTCATTGTGGTTTTGATTTGCATTTCCCTGATGATTAGAGATGCTGAGTATTTTTTCGTATGTTTATTGGCCATTTAGCACACTCATTGTTAACTCCATAGCACACCCAGCCATATCACAAATTCATGGATGTTGTGCACATTGAGAACAGCCAACAGTAACTGCCAACAGTTCACCCAACAAGATTCTATTGCCTCTCCATCCCAATACCAATATTATTTATGATAACTGAAGCCCTACCAGAGGTCTCAGGGCCAAAGTGACTTTTGAACATGAACTTTGCAGTTTGATTTTTACACATTTGATATAGACTTCACTTTGCCAAAGGTCCTTTTAGTCATGCCTGTAGATGCATTATTGTTTGTAATAAAGTTTCCCAAGGATGCACTTGTTCCATTCACTCCATTCTGCAACAGAACCAATCACACTGCACACTGCGGCGTACCCACTGAGTGTTATTGTAAATACCACAGTGTACTCACTAAATGTGATTATTAAAGTTGTTGAGGGCTAGGCAGAGATGGTATCTGACATATTTATAAAGTGGTTCTGTCTGAGAAAGAGATTTCTGAGGTGGTAGAATCTGGGATATGAACCAAACAGTTTATCTACCTAGCCTGAGAAGAAATAAAGAAATGAAATTAAAAGGTGACTCCAATAGGAGAAAAAAAAATATGGAAAGGGCAAATTTAAAATTATAATTAAAAAGACATATGCTGCCTCTGTATATGCATATATGTGTATATTTTCTTCATATAACAACTTTATATAACCTGCAACTAATTAACTGGTACCTCATTTTTGTTGTTCACAGGAAACCAAAATCAACTGTGTGCGTCTGGCTACGAAAGGTATGTTGGCATGTCCTTGTCTGTCATCAGCTGTTCTTTACCCTTTCAAGTAATGCTTTCCCTCTATCTACCCAGGGAAAGTTTAGGCAACGATGACTGGAAACAACAAGAAAGGATTGTTATTTTCATTGGGGTCATTTGCATCTGGACCATACATTCTAATATGTATGTAAGAACTCAAAACATTTGCTGAATGCACGGCTGCATGAATGGATGGACAGGGGAGGGATGAAGGCAATTTGACTGAAATGTTATTCTGTTATCTATATTTATTGTATTTGGGCCTTTGTGTGTTCTTCTTTAAGCATGTCTGTTTGACCCATCCTCAGGGTTCTGGACATCATTCAATTGGTACATACCTTTCAAAAATGAGGGGATTCCTGTCGGTGCCTTTAATAACGAGAAAACAAATGCTGCTCGGCTATGTCGTTGGCATTTCCAACACTTATCCTCAAAACTAAGGCAGCAGTGTTCAGGCTCATCACTTTTGTTTTCCTAATTATAATTGAATTGCCTGGCTCTCTCCAGTGGTACACGGTTCTGTTTATTACTCTTTTTAAAATACGAAGTCAGTGAATGGTGTGTTATCATTTAACCTATTACAAGGTTGCGTGGTTAGAAATCAGGCTTTTTTTTTGTTATTGAGTTGATATTTTTAACAGCAACCCCCCCAATACACATACTCCAAAATTCGAAATTGGGCAATTATGTTCCCTGCATTGATGACATACATCATTTCATCACTTGCTTCCAAGGAGATAAAAATTATTAATAAAAGTAGACATATTATCATAGATACAAACTAGAGGCAAAGGCAATGACCCAAGTATATGTGTGCATGTGTGTAAATATATATACACAAGCACCCACCCACACATGCACACAGATGGGCAAGGAAGGAGGAGAGAGAGAGAAAACAGAAATCTATGGCTATTGGACAAGACATGCACCAAGATATAGCATGACTTTTATAACTGTGAAGAAACTCAGCTCCATGTGAGGCACACAAGGGAAGGAGCAAGAGGAAGGAGGAGACAGAGGCACAGAGGACTCACCGTGATAAGAAGTCCCCCTGATTTCACATAAGTCATAGAGGCCAGCATGTCCCGAACTTGTTCCCTCTAAGGACTCCAGCTACTAGATGGAAAGAGATAAAATACTTTCAGTGAGGCAAGGAGAATTAATGGCCTGCAAACAAAAGTGACACAAATCACAGGCCTTGGCAGGCTTTTGCACTGAAGAAAACAGATAATGTAGAGGGAAGAACCATCAATTGGGCAGCACCAGGACCCTCGACAGCAGACAGGACAGGCTGGTGTCTGCAGCTTCAAGAGGCAGCCAGAGGGGCAGGGAGGCTCACAGGGAAACCGCCTGCACCGCCAGCTGCTCCAAGGCTTCCCCAAAGCTTTGGACCTCTAGACTGGGGGAAGGTCATCGCAATGACACTGCACTCCAGGGGGTTTGTGGGATTCTAAGGACATCCTCTGGGTTGTAAGTTCTCCACAAGGGTAATTTCTGAACTGAGAATTGGGAACACGTGGCCTGAGGGGCAATAGGTACAAATGGGGGCAATGGGAAAATGTCTAAAACTACAGTGTCCTGGCAATTTCAGGACCACTGCCCTCAGAGGCATGGAAGCCCACCTGGCTTCTCCAGAGTTGCATTGCTGATGTGAAAAAGAAATTGCAGTGGCATTTGAAGAGCTAAAAAAGGAAGCTCTCTATCTCCCCTCAGTGTAAGGGCTTCTGCCCATGTTCACTTTCCCGTGACCACGTTCCTTCAGTGGAATGCATGCGTGGTTACGAGCGCCCACCTGGTCAGGTCAAGGCGGGGCTCTGGGGAGGCGTGTGTTAGAGAGTCCAATCATATAATCCTGCTCTCCCAGTTCAGTTGAGCCAGCCAGCACTTCAGCCCAAAGAACTGGGCCTCCAGTGACACTTGAGAAGGGGGCAGAGAGCTCGATAATGCAGAATGCCATCAGCCACCATTCAGGAAGTTGTCTTTTCTCAGCACCACATCAGATGGGAAGTGTGCCTGGGGACCGCAGAGACAGGGCAAAGGGAGGGAGCCTGTGTCTGATTAGGGTCTACTCAGTGCCAGGCACTGCAAACGGAATATCTAGAGTCAACTAAAGGTGAACCTTACCTAGATCTATCCATCACCTGTGAGGAGTTTGTACCGAGGATCTAAGCCCAGGGATCAATATTTGACCCATGTTTCTGACTACCCAGATCAAACTCCTTCTAGATGGGGTTGCTGAAACAGTATTCCTTTTAATACAGGGAAATACTACAAATCCCACAGGATATAGAAAGTCCTTCCCAAGCTCTCCCAGCTCTCTGCCATCATGGGTCCTCTGGCAGTGTCCAGCTTCCTGAGTGTGACCCCACACCAGACTCAAGGCCAGTGCTCTGGTGACAGAGCAGCTTGCTACCATCCTATCCCTGACCCTGGAGAGCCCAGCCAGTGCGGTCAGCTGTGTGGATCCAGCAGAACCAGATTTTTGCCACTTGGAGAAGACCCACACGCTCTTTCGGGGTCATTCTGATCTGTCCCCAATCCCAGGGCCTCTTGTGTTAGACACACATGCCTTTCTGCAATGTTGCAACTGGCTATTCAGGATCTAATTTAGTGCTGTTCAGGTTGGAGGGTTGCAAAGCAAGGGATTGTATTAGTTTACTGTGGCTGCTGTAAAACGTTCTACCAATTAGGTGGTTTAAACAACACTAATTGATTGCCTCATGGTTCTGGAGGACAGAAGCTTGAGCTCAGGCTCAGTGGGAATGAGTTCTAAGGACTCTGAGGAAGAATCTGTTCCCTGTGCTTCTTCTGGAATCTGGTGTTTTCCTGGCGATCTTTGGTGTTCCTTGGCTTGTAGAAGCACCCCCCTGATGTCTGCCCAGTCTTAATGTGGCATTTTTCCTGTGTGCTGCTCTGTGTCCAAACACCCCCCAAACACATACACACGCTTTTTTTTTTTTTTTTTTTAAGGAGATGGGGTCTCATTCTGTGACCCAGGCTGAAGTGCCCTCATCCAATGATAGCTCATGGCAGCCTCCAACTCCTGGGCTCAAGTGATCCTCTCATCTCAACCTTCTGAGTAGCTGGGTTTTATTATTGTTATTTGTAGAGATGGGCTTCTGCAATGTTGCTCAGGCTGGTCTCCTACCCTAAAGCCATCCTCCCACCTCGGCCTCCCAAAGTGCTAGGATTACAGACATAAGCCACAGTGCCCAAAGCCAAATTTCCTCTTTTTATAAGGACACTGGTCATATTGGACTAAAAGGTAGCGAAAAGCTAGTGGAATTGCCTCAAATACAAGAGGTAAAAAGACATTCTGAAGCTCTTTACTTGACACCCCAGGCCTGGGAATAGATCTGCTTAGGGCTATAGAGAGAAAACCCACAGCCAGTGGGTAAACAAGCATTAAGTATTTTTTTTTTTTCTTTTTGTAGAGACAGAGTCTTACTTTGTTGCCCGTGGTAGAGTGCCATGGCATCACACAGCTCACAGCAACCTCCAACTCCTGGGCTTAGACGACTCTCTTGCCTCGGCCTCCCGAGTACCTGGGACTATAGGCGCCCGCCACAACGCCCGGCTGTTTGTTGTTGTTGTTGTTGTTGTTGTTGTTGTTGTTGTTGTTGCAGTTTGGCTGGGGCCGGTTTTGAACCCTCCACCCTCGGTATATGGGGCCGGCGCCCTACCCACTGAGCCACAGGTGTTGTCCAAGTTTTATTTTTTCCATAAAAATATTATTCAGATCCTGAAGGGAAGGCAATAGAAAGTCAGAGAGCAGAAAAGGTCAAATTAAAAATCAGGTTTTGTCCTTCTAGTGCAAACAGGAAATGTGAGAAAGGGCAAGTGAACAGGGGAAGCATTGAGACCACTAACAGTGTTTACCCTCCAGTTGGAAGATGAGGGATGGGGTTGAGGTGTAAGCTGAACGTGCTCCACAGCCATCCTTGGGAAACTGGAGAACATGGAAGCTTAAAGGGGGCAGTACTTAGACTTTACAGGTGTTGAACCTCAAGTAGAAGAGAAATCAACTCTCTGTGGAAGGTACATCATCCCATCTAGTTGAAGATGCTCCAGGCTGCAGCTTATGAAGGAGGTACCCAAGTATCTCAGTCCAGGCCCTCTTTCTGGAACAGAGAACCCCAGGGACAATGGGGTTTATTTCTGAAATAATTGTTCAATTTTGAAGCCACAATGGTCAGTTCCTCTTTGAGAAAGTGATGTCTACTTCCATCCAAGTTCCCTTGCCCACTGATTCTCCTGTCAATCTACTTCTTTGCCCCACCTCCTTCCACACACCTATCTGTTCACTTTTCTGATTTCTCTTACCCAGCCTTGCCTGCATGGTCTGGCCACTTCCTACCTTCCAGTCTCATCCAGGTATCCATCCTTATTCATTACACTCCAGGACACTGTCTTCTTTCAATTCTTCAGGCATCAAGTGCCTTACAACCTCAGGGCCTTTGCTCATCCTGCCCCCTCTGCCTGGAATCCTCTGGCCACCACGTATGTCTCCTTAACAGATAAACATCCTTCAGACTGCAGCTTAAACCTCACTTCCTCAAATGAACCATCCTGACCTCCAGTTTAATGTATATACCTAACTTTGCACTGTCATTAAACACTGCATTTTTTCATAGCACTCATCACAACTTACAAATATGTATACAATAGAACTTCCATAGTTGACCACCTCCCTACATTGACCACCTCCTCAAATTGACTAATTTTCATAGACTGGACATGCACCATAGTACTCAATGGAAGTATCCTTATGTTGACCACCTCTATTTGTTGATCAATTTGTTACAGTCTCTTGGGTGATCAGCTTACAGAGGTTATAATGGTTGGATGGATGGATGGATGGATGGACAAACAGACAAATAATCTGTTAGACTAAATGACTTAAGTGCAAACACTGCTCCTATGTTGAGCACTATTGTATCCCCAGATCTTACCATACAGTGGTGATCAATAAAGTGTGTTGAATGAACAAATGGATGGATATATGTATGAATTCTTCAATGCGTAAATGGATGGATGGATGGTTGGATGGATTCTTTTGTGTGTGTGTGTGAATGGATTCTTCAATGGAGGAGATAGATGAATACTTTGGTAGATCAATGGATAGATAGATGGATGGAGGGCTAACAGGTCATTACTTTTCCATGGCCTTACTTTTTTCAAGATTGTTCTCTTGGAAGGTAGTAGTAAAGGTGACAGAGGCAGGGAGTCAACCGAGTGAATCTCCTCTAACAAGAAGGAAAACCAGGCTCTGTTTGGGTGCTTCGGCTCCTGCTGTGATAGGGATCTCACTACCCCCTCAGTTGGAGAGAACCTCAATATTATGAATCTAAGTTGGCTCTTTATTATTTCTGCCCATTAGTCCTTGAGGCCACATAGATCCTGTCTGCCATTTCTCCTTCCAGAAAATGAAATTTGCTCCCTCTGGCTTGTCTTGGTTAGGGTCAGGAAGGTGCATGCTTGCCTGCCTTCCTGCTGTTGGTTGGAACCACTCTGGCGGCCAGGAGACAGTAGCATTCTCATCTCTGGCGCCAGCAGTCATGGGAACACAGCTGGCTCTGCAGACTCCTGCTGGGTGCACCCCAGTGGCAGTTACAAAAATCAGCTTTGATTTGATTTGCAAACTAAGCTGAGTCATTGAGACAAAATAAATCCGGAAGCCCATAAAGCCACTTGCAGAGTTGCTTTGCAGAAGACAGCCACAGTTTTAACCTAGTAAACACTCTCTAAGGATCCCATTAAAACAACCCCCTTGGAGTGGGAGCTGAAAGCTGAATTTCACCATAAGGAAGGATGGGATAAAGGGCTAGTGCCACCAGCAGTTCTGTCCTACCCAGTGGTGGTGATGGGCTAAAATCATTGTCGCAATGACAATGATAGGTGAGAGAAGTGGGCTATGGTCTTGTGTAAATATGCCTTGTTTTTATAAGGACTAAGCTTCAAGTAACGCACTTTATCCAGTACTTCTCTCTATAATGGATTCTTACTCTGGCAGGTAATGGCAGGGACATTAAATAGCTATTTTCCAGTGAGATGCCCTCATCTTGCAGATGTTAAGATGGGGGCCCAGAGGGAAAGTGATGAGGCCAATGGCCCTTTTATCCGCAGAGTAACAGACAGACAACAGGTGATATGAGAAGCCAAGTGAAATCCAGGAATCATCTGTTATCAGCAGGATACAATTCTCTATGGAAGGTTCTGTTTTATACTATAAAGCTTCTTTGAGAAGTTTCGCAGAATGATGGAAAATGAGAGATACCTGTATTCAAATCCTGCCTCCAAAACCTAGCTATTTGTCCTTGGACAAGCCACTTAAAATCTATGAGTCTATTGCTTCACTTCTAAGCCTGAGGTCATTAGTTTTCTCCTACTAATTATTCAAGAACATAACAGATGATAAACAATATGAGTTTCTTCTTTCCTTTCCCCCAATTGATTCTCTGATATGAGACTTGGAGACCCTAACCTACTAAGCACAATCTGTCCGTTCCCTAAGGAGGAAAGCCAAAGCCTGGACTGTGGTCACTTCTCATATAAGTCTGCAACCCAGCCACTTATCAAATGGACATAGGCAAACTGAAAGTGGACCGGGATGAGGCTGCCCCAGCTGTCAGCACTTGACCTTTTCATCTGTAGGTCGTGTGTTGAGATAACGTCCTGCACAGCAGTAACACATGTTTATTGTTGTGCTGATTCATTTTCTAGTGTTTGACTTTGGCACTGTTCTTTTTTTAATCACCTGCCCAGCAATTTCAGGAGGGGCCCAGGACCACAGCACACCCAAACCTAGCGGTGGCAGCCAGGGTAGGCCCATAATGAAGGATCATTATGAAAGGAATGACTGTTGTGAGGTGGTCTATTGTAAATCTCCTGGATGCTGTTTGGTCTGTAGAAATCCCATCAGACTTTCAGAGGGGAAAGCTCAGATGTGTGGTTGGAAGGCTGGGATAGGGCAATGCTGTCCTTCCCTCACCAAGTCCAGTGAGATGGAATTCCTGAGAATTACACAAATGTAAAAGGTTCTCTTCAACTGTTGGCCTCCTTTGCTCTCTCCTAGTGTCTCTGAGTTACTAAAATGCCAGTGGAATAACACAGATCTTCCTGGAGGTTTTGTGAGAAAATGGAAGAAGAGAACAGTATCATACATATATCCTAGAATAACTGAAAGGTGACCTTTACTTATCCCAACCCTTTCTTTTATATATTTCTTGCTATAACAAATGGTACATCTCTCTACACTTCTTCTGTTCTTCTGTTTTTCCCCTGTTTCCTACTCTCTCGAAATAGTCAAATTTCTCAAACACACACACACACATACACAAATGCATCTCTTCTCCAGACCCTACTCAGGAAGACAAAAGTTGGTGTGATAGAGACCAAAAATACAAAAGCAAAGACCCCCTTTTATCTTCAAGCATGTACCCAGGGAGTCCCCGTCCATCCTTCTCAACTAGAAATAAGAAATATCTACTCAAGACCTGAGACACCTGATTTGACCTGAGTTGACATTAGCTCAAATCTGTTATTCCCAAGAAGTTGCATCTTATAAAAGGAAAAAGAGGTCTTTTAAAATTATGGAAGGGGAGCATTTCAGGTATGTTGGAGATAAGGGTTAGAAATAAAGAGATTAAAGTGGCGATGGAGGTTTTGAACCCCATTGATGGGATCTCAATATTATGTTTGAATGAAGGGAGGAAGAGCTTCCAAAAACTAACATCCATTGTATGCTAATCACAGGGCTGTGTGTGCTGACATGAGGTTGCAATGAAATGATAAAATTAACATCTGGCACATATTGCATACTAAATAAATAGTGGTCAATCATTATTACTCAAGAAATGAGCACACATAGGCTCAGAAGCATTAAGAAAAAAGCTCAAGGTCCCTCAGAATTATAACTCAGATCTGACTCCATGGCACCATTTTCAATCTTGTTGACACCATAGACTTGGTGAGATTTTATGCATCACAGACAGGATCCCCTATATCCTATTTGTTAACCCCTTCTGTCATCTCTTTTCTGGTGATGATTGACAGTAAAATGTTTAGAGTGTGATGGTCTTTGGAGTACCTCCAGTGGTGCCCAACCTAAGTCCTGATATTTAGACTAGAAGGTGAGGTGAATCAAGGAACCTTCAGCTTTCTTCATTTCCACAACATCTTAAAGCTAGCAAATGAAGAAATCAGTTTGTCTTCAAGGTTGTCTGCTCCAGGGCCATCTGTAGCCCAGGAGCATCTCTCTACCTCCCACAGTCTTTGCTTTAGAAGGAAAAAGGACCCTGACTGGACATCTGAGACACTCAATGCTCTGAGCTCCTTCTTCTTTGCATGGTCTCAATGTCTTTATTAATGACAGACATATATACACAAATACACTGAATAGACCTGGAAACTGTGAAGAGAGAGGGGTTCTCTCTAGTAAAACCAAAAATCCTCCAGTTAATAAGTGATATGGCAGAGGGACCAGGTGCTATAGGAGAAAGCAAGAGGTCTCCACCTCTTCTCTGGCCAGTTTAGTCAGCATAGACTCAGCTTTCCTGCAACAACAATAGCTTATTATCAGATAGATTTATTTGTTGCTATGCCATCTAGAATACATGTGGTCTTAAAGGATTCCTCAGCAGGGAAGATAATGCACAGAGGTGGTAACTTGGGTCTTAAGTACGTTGCTTTGAAGTGACTCATGCACGTCTACCTCCCTGACCTTCATGAGGACTAGGCACATGATCAGCCTGACTGCAGGTTGGGACTCTTGTATGCCTATGAATCAGAGGAGGATGTTGGCAGATACTGGTTGTCTCTACCACGATATATATAAGTAGGAACTTTCTCTATTTCTACTTCCCTTGGTGTTCTGCTGAGATCCATGATCCCTCTCACTATCTTCTGCTGCTCTACCCACTATTTACATCTCTGCACCTCTCTAACTTTCCCTCTGTTCCAACTCCTGGTAGCTGAGCATTATCACTCAACAGTTCATGGGTTATAGCCTTGGAGGGTAGGATGAGAAGACCCCCACCCTGGGCCTACCAACTGAAGTAAAGTTATAACCGTTTTCCCCATTTGATCCTTAAAATAATTTCATTAAATACTTCCTAATACCTCTACTTCATAGGTGGAGAATCTAAAATTCAGAAATGTAAGTCATTTTCCAAGGGACACAACTAGTAAGTGAAAAAGTACTGAATCAGGGTTTCATGCATCCATGTAGTTTTTAATAGACTTTTACCAAGTGCAACTTGGTATTGATATGTGGTTCCATGTTCCCAGTAAATTAAGAACTTTATCTGGATTTGGGCCATCTTTGATTCAGTGTAGGAAAATGTACTTAACTACTCTGTGTCTCCTTTCCCCCATCTATAAGCTGATGACAATAATGCCACTTACATCATAGGGCGGATGTAGGAATTAAATGAGCTAATTCATCCAAAGTGCTCAGTGCAATGCCTGTCTTATAATGAGCACTCCACAAATAGTAGCTCATGGGAGCACCAACCAATAAATATATTAACACAGTACACTAAGGGCAATGATGAAGGCAAATTCAGGGTGCCCTTGTCCCACAGAGAAGGGAAGCATAAATGAACTCAGAGTGCATGGTCACTGAGATAAGTGTTGAAAGAAGAGTGTCAATGTGGAACGAGGTTAAAGAGTAAAGCAGAAAGGACTTCTGAGCCAAGAGAGTAGATATGCAAATCACAATGGCACGAGGCCATGCCGCTGAACTTGAATGGGCCAAGGAACTGAATGATGGCTAGCAGGCCAGTAGGACCAGACACGGTGGAGTGGTCAGATGGAACTGAAATGGCAGTCAGGGCCAGGCCACCCAGGACTCCGTGTAGCCCCGTGGAGTGTGAGGAAGTGTGTGTGCATGTGTGTATACATATATAAACATTGTCCTGAGATAGCAGAGCCCTTGCAGGTGCTTAACCAGACTGCCTTTTGGGGGAAGGACATCCTATGTAGTTTAGAAGATGGATGGGAGGAGTGGGACTGAAACAGGAGAAGGCTGCTGCACACAATAGTCATGAGTCTGCTGAAGGAGGACAGGTGCGAATACATGAGTCATCTCTTCTCTCCAGCCTTCTGTTTCTTCCTCTGACACGTGAGCTCAGTAGTCCTTGTCTTGTCTGCTCAGAGTATTGGGAGGGGAAAAAAAGATTTAAAAAATAGCTATTTAGAACAGGAGTTAGCAAACTCTTCTGTAAAAGGCCAGAGAGTAAATATTTTCAGCTTTGTAGGCCTTATGGTCTCTGTCACAACAATGAAACTTTGTCATTGTAGCTCAGAAGCAACCGTACGTGGAAGAATACCTATCAGGATGCATGCAGCTGTGTTCCAATGAAACTACATTTATGGACACTGAAATTTGCATTTTATATAATTTCCACGTGTCACCAAAATATTACTCTTCTTCTTTTTTCGCCAACCATTAAAAAACGTAATAACCATTCTCAGCTCGTAGCTACACAGAAAACAGGGAGTGTGGGGCCAGATTTGGCCCATGTATCATAGTTTGCTAACCCCTGATTTAGAATGTGCTTTAAAAATAGTGAAGGTCCCCATATTTTTAAGGGAGATGTATTATGACTACTGTGGTGGTTAAGTTTTATGGTATTTTTTTGGCTGCTGATCAAGTTGCCATCTGTGTTGTTTTCGAAATTATGTATTTCCTATTTATCAGGTGGTCTGGAATGCCCTACCTCTCTCTCCATATTGCATAACAACTTTCTGCAGTTTTGTTGATGAATCAATAGAGAACTGTGCAGTCTTTGACCAAGCCTAATACATCTTGCAACCTTTTGTGTAATTTTCTTTAGAGAGGCAAGTGGTGAGTTTGAAAGGGCATGAACATCAAAGCCAGATGAACTGAAGTTTCAATATAGTTTTGTGACCTTGAGTAAGTTGTATAAATTCTCTGATTCACCACTTCATCATTCATTCATTCATTCATTTATTCAGCAGATATTCACTGAGTGCCTACTATGTGCCAGGTACAACTCAAGGCCACAGAAGCACTCTAGAAAATAAGACACCGGTGGCTGCCTTCAAGGAGACTCCAGAATTAAGGGGAGGGCATCCACATAAAAGTGTGAGTCTGTGAGTGAGAAAGGAAGACCAGGCTGTTACAGGAAGACAAAAGATGGGCATCTGGGCAAGGTTCGGTTAGCTGCTAAAGACTCTCTAGCAGGGCTGTCCAACCTTCTTTTTTTCTTCCTCATACTGGAAGAAGAAGAGTTAGTCATCTTGGGCCACACCTTAAATACACAAACACCAACTAATGAAAGCTAATGAGCAAAAATGGTCCATGCATAATTTTTGCAATATCCAACACCATAGATCAGCAAAATAATCCACATGCAGGTTTGACATCCCTGCTAGAGGGAAGGGGTTCTAAACCAGCACCTGAAGGATGAGCAGCTGTCAGCCAGGTGAAGGAGCAGGAGAGAGTAAGTTCCATGTAAAGTGCTTCACCCAGTGAGGCTTGCAGACTGGTAAGTAGGGCTGTTGATTATGGGAAGCTGTTTATCATTTCCACTGTTAAACAAGGGCAGACTGGGGGTGGGGTGGGGAGAGACGAGGCCAGAGGGCAGGCAGGGAGCTTGTCCTAGAGGGTCTCTGAGCTGACTGCAGGGAAGGGGGTTGACATTTATCTTGGGGACAGTAAGAGGTACTGATGGATTTCAGCTGGAGGGTAGAGGGCAGATTGAGGCGGAGTTGAGACTGGAGTCAGAAAGACCAGAGCAAGCTCCCCAAATGACCCAAATGTAGCCCAGGGTGGCTTGAACTAAGTAGGAATGAAATTAAAGAAAAGGGGCACCTTCAAGAGCTGTTCTGGGGTAAAATTAATAAGGTACGGTGACTGATCATAAGTGGGAAGTCAGAATAAAAGGTAAATGGTCACCCTAGTTTTCTAGACTACATGGTGGTGGCACCAAGAAAGATAAAACTAGGGAAGAGAGATGTGGGTGGAGAAGTGACACATTCATTTGTAATAATACTGGCCCTTCTGGGTTCTTGTGAGTCTCAGCAACATTGCACGTGAGGCACCGGGAAGAGTACCTGGCATGTTGTGGGTGCTTGGTAAAAGGTGACTCTGATACTTGTTTCATTTTTATAAATCTGTTTCAGGCACTGTTTTGTTAAATCACAATGTTCTCTTGCTGTTTAGCGTGAGCTCTTCAGAGCCACAAGAATTGCAGTTTTGTTCACCGTACCGCACGTTTTCATGTGTGTTTCTTTCTCTCCTTCTCTTCTGCATGCTGCCTGGGGACTGGCTTCCTTGTGGTCAGCACCAATGGGCAGCGCCCAGGTGACCCCGGGGACTCCACTCTGCCTCCTCACCACAGGTGATCACCAGAGCCCTGGGAGGGCGGGAGGGGAGTGAGAGTGGCCCATGCTCAGTGGGTCCTCCAGGCCAGATGCACCAGAGAGGAACCGGCAGTCCCTCCACCTCACCCCCCCATCCACCCACTTACCTATCCTCACATCCACAGCCGCCTATCCATCCATCAGCCCCCCACCCATCCATCTACCCATCCATCCACCAACCCCCCATCCATCCCTCTATCCATCCATCTCTCTATCTACTCATCCACCCATCCACCAATCCATCCATCCCTCTATCTACTCATCCATCCCTCTATCTACCCATCCATCCCTCTATCTACCCATCCATCCCTCTATCTACCCATCCATCCCTCTATCTACCCATCCATCCACCCACCTCCCCCATTCATCCCTCTATCTGCTCATCCATCTACCCACCACCCCATTTATCCCTGTATCCACTCATCCATCCACCCACCAACCCATCCATTCCTCTATCTACTCATCCATCTAAATATCCATTCATCCCCCTATCTACTCATCCATCCATCCCTTCTGCTAACACATACCAAGTAACTACTATGTGCCAGGCACTGTTCTAGGTACTAGGAGAGACAATGACAAAAGAAGACAAGTTTCTATACTATTTCAGGAAAGGAAATAGCCATTGATCAAAAAACAACACAAATAAAGTGCAAAATGGGAGTAGTACTACAAAGGAGAGGTGTGTAGTATTCAAAATAAACACAACACCAGAAGCCAAGGGAGTGCTCACAGGGGAAGTGACAAATGAGGTTGGAGAGAAGTTGACCTACCAAGCAGGTCATTAGGAAATGAGTTCTGGCTATGATCTTGGGTCTTCCATGTATCCTGGTAGGTCCCAAGACCATGCTCAGCCCCATTTTTCTGATCTGTTAGGTAGCATAACAATACTCACCTCTTAGGGGCACTATTTGCATTGTAGATTACACACAGGCGAAGTCCTCTGTTCTTGTGTTCTAGTCTGAACTGGACACCAGCTGTCAAAGGAGCTGCTATGGGTGTGCCTAGTCTAAAGAAGGTATTTGTTTGAATAAATTTCCTCAAGGAAACATACCATTCTGGAAAGGACACCCAGCCCACCCATGTCAGAGTCTGCTGCCCATCGTGGGGCCCCAGAGACAAAAGACAATCTGCTAACCTAGAGATATTTTATTTGCAGGGGCCCTTTCTTGTCAATGGGAAGTTTCTGAGAGGTTTCAAGTGTTTCACTGTCACCCTTCCCAAAGTCCTTGCCCAGGCAGTGGCCTCCTCTACTAATCCCTGAGTGGTCAGTTTGTACATAGAGGATGCCCAGATTTGTTCCTACCCTTGTGCTGCCTTGGACCATCTTACTACAATGTGTCACTACCAGGACCTTGGGAATTTCATCCCAAAGGGTACAGTGGGCAGTAGTGGTGTGAGTTTGGTCATCCACACTGCTGTACCTGCCCACCACCTTTCCCAAACTCAGGAACATCACAACTGGTGGATGTCTTAGGCTGGGGTCCCTTAGGCTGGGGACACTGAGCTTGAGGTGAGGACTCTTGTGCAGACTGTTCACTGAGGAGTGTTCTTAGGAGAAAGACAGGGTGGGAGATGGGATGGGGCAGGGGAAAAGCTAAGGAAGGAGGTGCAGACCTATATCCACCTGAGCCCAGGGGGCCACCGGGGAGGTCTGGAGTGTGAGGTGTACCACAGAGTTGGTCCCACCTAGAGGCGGCAGAGACAGCATTTGTACCATGGTGTTGGTCAGCTGTGTGCTATGGGGGTGCATGACCTCCTGAGGAAGGGGTTCCCCTTTACCTGATGGTACTTCACCTGTGAGCCATTTGCCACCCACACACACTACAGCTGAAGTGTAGGTACCCTTTCCAGCAAAGAAGGTCCAGGCAGAGCCTCCAGGGCATCCTCCATGCCCAGGTTTGTCCCTACCCTTGTGCTGCCATGGACCACCTTAGTGCAATGTGTCACTATAGGACCTCGGGAATTTCATCCCAGCCACTCCTGGTCATATGGCCTTAAGCAAGCGACATAGCCTTATTTCACCTGCAACACTAATTATCACACTCTACAGTAGAGCTCTTCTGCAGATTGTTAGATAACCCTAGAGAGTGTCCTGTGTAGTAGCAGCACATAGTAGGTCTTCAGCCAATGCCAGTCCCAGTGTTTTCTTTAAACACAACTCTATCATGGGCCCACCAGCCTCAGCCTTCCCCAAGGGAGGCTGGGGCTACAGATGGATTTGTGGGAGTATGCAGGTAGACAGAGAGCAGTGACTCTTAGCGCTGTGCCTACCCCTAATTCGCAGAGAAACAATAAAGTGTGTGTGAGCTGCTCCATTTCTGCTGGACCATTGTTCTCAGGGCTCTATTAGAGTTGAGCAGTCAGATAATGTTTTCTTTAAACACAGCCAATCCCATATCAGGCGCTTTTGTTCTTACCTCTTGCCTTCTGAGGCATCTGAATGTTCCTCATCTGACAGATTTATTTCATTGTGTTCCATTTATTTCCGCAGGTTTCTCAGCCTCATTTGACGGGTGAGGGACCTGTGAGAGTTTCACTTTGAGCGAGGCTGTTCCTTTCAAGGGGTGTTTTGTTAATGTTCATCCCCTGGTAGCAATAGAGGCTGATGTAAATAATAAGCAGCGGGTCTGAGTGATGGGGATATTAGACATGAAGCACAGACAGCCTCTTTCCATATCAGCAGCAGCTCAGAGAACTGCAGAACCACATAATGTCGCAGGGACGGGCTGGCATTCAGGTAACTGAATAACTTCAGCTCTAAGCTCTGCCTCCTCCTGGCCTGGTGGTCCCTGCTAAGTTATTTCTCTTCTCTGTACATCATTACCTTCAGCTGGAGAAGCTGGTAAACTAATACCCATGGTCACAGTTAATCACAAGAATTCAGAGTGATAACAGCTTTTATTTCTTTGTCCAGCTAACTCCAACCAGCTCTTCAGGGCTCCGCGATTTATTGCCCTATCCTTCAAGGAATTCACACTTTCTTTTTTTTTTTTAATGCAAAGATAAGTTTATTTTCTACATTAGAATGACAACCTAATTTGTGAATTAATATTTTTTTTATTAATCTCTCATGGAGAGAGAGAGATATTTAAATTTCAGATTAATAGGAGGGTATATATGATTAGGTTACAATGTCAGCATTTGCAAGGCGAAGTCCCAGGGAGCCTGCCATATAACCCCGTGTGCTGTGGGGTTAGGTGACAACTTACTGGGCCCCTTCCCCTCTTTCTTTCTTCTTGAATTTTTCTCTCATGTGGGCCTGTAGTCACACTTTACAGCAAGGTTTCTTAACCGCAGTGCTGTTAGCATCTGGAGCCAGTATAATTCTGTGTTAAGGGGTGGGTCCAGAGCTCTGTAGCATGTTTGCCGGCACCCTGCCCCCTACCCTCTAGATGCCAGGAGCATGTCAGCTCCAACTGTGACAACCAAATATAGCTCTGAATATTTTCAAATATCCCCTGAGGATAAAATCAGCCTCTATTAAAAAATCCCCAGAGTTGCACTGTTCAATAGAAATAGAACTTGATGGGCGGTGCCTGTGACTCAAAGGAGTAGTGCATTGGCCCCATGTACTGGAAGTGGCAGGTTCAAACCCGGCCCTGACCAAACACTGCAAAAAAAAAAGAGAAAGAAATAGAACTTGAACTGTGTGTATAATTTTAAATTTTTTAGAGTCACGTGGAAAAGCAAAAAGAAATAGGTTGAAATTAATTCTAATGATTTATTAAAATATAGATCTTCCTTGGCTCATGATGGGGTGACATCCCAATAAACACATAGTAAGTTGTAAATATCATGTCAAAGTGTATTTAATACATCTTACCTTACTGAGCATCTTAGCTTAGCCTAACTACCTTAAATATACTTCAAACAGGTACACATTAGCCTACAGTCGGACAAAAGCATCTAACACAAAGCCTATTTTATAATGATACATGTGATT
Organism: Loris lydekkerianus; assembly: GCA_963574355.1. Lineage (NCBI taxonomy): Eukaryota > Metazoa > Chordata > Mammalia > Primates > Lorisidae > Loris > Loris lydekkerianus. The sequence goes on along the minus strand of CAUYPK010053614.1, from coordinate 457 downwards.
GATTGAATACTTCATTGAAAATAAAAAACAGAATGGTGTTCTAGGTAGTCAAAAGGTGTTTTCTACTGAATGTATATCGTCAGCACACCATCAGAAAGTCAAAATCCTACGTCAAACTACCATTAAGTCAGACCCTATCTGGGCTATTCAAAATATTGTTTTAATATGTAATCAAGACTTAAAAATCTACTCATGAACAATATTTGGCATTCTTTTGCTGTACTAATTCTTTCGAATTTGGTGTGCATTTCGTGTGTAGAGTGCTTCTTTTTTTTTTTTTTTTGAATTTTATTTTATTTTAATATTTTTTTTCTATTTTCTTTTTTTTTTATTATAGATAAAAATATGCACCATAGATGTGGCCCAACCCATCACCCTCCCTCCACCCAAACCTCCCCCCTCCCTTCCCCTTCCTTGGTCCTTTCCTCATAGTCTTGTGGTATAGTTGGGTTATAGC
>CAUYPK010053611.1:0-27267 GCA_963574355.1 Loris lydekkerianus | reverse complement strand
ATAAATGTGTCAACCGGTCTGTGAAACTAGTGTATGATACCCCATGATCATACCAATGTACATAGCTATGATTTAATAAAAAAAAAAAAATAAATAAAATAAATAAATAAATAAAATAAAAATATTAAAATACAGTCTTGTGTCTAACGTTTAGGTTAGAGACGTTATATGGGTCTGAGAAGTCTCTATCTTTTCACCTTCAGGCTGAAAAGAGACTATTAGCAAATAGCTACTATCAATGTTGGAAAGGGAAGAAGTACAGGGAACCAAAGCCTATTTATCGAGCAGCATTACACTAATGATATTTCTGAAGACAAATCTGTTCTATCCAAATCCCTTGGCTGGTAGGAATCCCAGGGAATTTGCCTGGTTTTTGGCTTCATGGTCTTTGGACTGTGTTTCTACATTGAGAGCGCAAAGACTGCTGGGAGCATGGGTTGGTTATATATATCTAAACCTGTCAAGGACCACAAAAGAGCAACCTAAAACTCTGTAAGAGATGGTATGTTAGAAAGGATCAGAGCTTGTACTGATGCCTTCTTCCCATTCCATGTATGTTAGATTAGAAATGACTTGAAAGTACTTAAAACTTCTGTATTCACTTTCTATTGACAGAAACATGGTCTTCTAGATCTTTGAGTGAGGCCTTTTGACTGAATCCAAACTTCGCAGGACAAATCTCATTTTTACTAAACAAATCTTTCTAATACAGATCTTCACAGTTCTGTGAAGTTTGGAGTTAGTCAAGGAGCTGCACTTGTAGGGTCACATGTGGCCTTGAGGCTGCAGGTGACCAGCCCCTGGTCTGGACCATGGTGGTAGAGTTCCTGTTTTAGGCTTGTTTTCAACCTGAAAGCCGGGGTCCAGCCAGGGCTGTGCTTTCTCTGCCAGTGCAGTGAATTAATCATGGCATGACTGGCAGAATTCAGCTCTGGGTCAATTATCAGTACAAATTCTATTATTGGGCCTAACAAGGTTATCTGAGCTGCCTTTGTATATATGTGGGAAATGCTCTACACAGGCAGCACTAACTGGTTTCAACTGAAGAGTGCCTTTGCCAAGAAGATAGCTGCAGATGCTGCAGGCAGCTTGGCTTTCTTCTGCTGCTTTTTCAGGTGACATGAGTTCTGGCAGGAGCCAAACTCTAGGATGGGGCCTAAGTTCTTTGGCCTGCCAGCCATGTTGGGCAGCTTTACAGGGCCGGTAAGGCAGTTCCAGTTGGAAAACAGCCCCTTCTTTTTAATTAAGGTCATGGACACCTTCAGTAGGAGAGAAACAGAAATGGGGAAGAGCTGCTGGTCTTCACTATGCACCAGTGATGTCAAAACTGATACCTTCATTAAAATCTTAAGTTGAACTTACCTGAGAATATTGACAATTCATTGCAGAAAAAAATCTAAAGCTTTATTATCATAATCATCATCACCATTATTATTGGGGGGATGCAGGGGCAGGCTACTTAAATAGTTCCCTGAGGACGTCTAGGCTTCTGGAGTGGAACCATTGTAACTTGGCATCTATGTTGCTAGAACATCTTGTAATCAGGTACAATGCCAAATGAACACATGTAAACAAGGACACGCAGCAAGGAATAAATGTTTATTTTATCACTGAGGATCAAGTCTAACTAGAAATAGGAGAGAATTGCTTCATCTGCTCCGTGGACAGGGCCATCTAGGTTTCAAAGTAACAGATCAGTAGTACAGAAGTCAGGGGCAAAAAAATAAAAATGAAAAATAAGGTTGTGTGCCTGTCTCTTTAGTGAAGCTCTGGCAAATCAGCATTTTTCTAATGAATACGCGTGTCTTACTAGTCCCCCCTCCCAGAGGAGAGAAACGTCGTACATCGGATCTGTGTGGTTTGCTACTCATAGACATTGTAGGCTCACGAGCAGGTAGGGAGACTGGCTACGTGGCTGCCTTTTGCATGCATGTTATCAATGAATACTGCCTATTTTAACTGATAGTTTGTACATCTTCAGATAATATCCCGGGCAACAGGAAGTTCTGTCTGTGCCAAGAGCAGAGCAGATAACCTGGTTTATTTCCTCCTCTGTGGTATCTTAACACTGTCTCTGGAGAGGTTTTCCTTTTTCTTTTCTTCTTTCTTTTCATTTCTCTTTTTAAAGAAATAGCTTTGTTGAGGTATAAGTGACATACATTATTGCATATATACACATATAAAAAAGTGGACAATTGGTAGTTACATAAGTCTATGTCCATGAAATATCACTATAAGCAAGATCATTAGCATGTGTATGACTCCTAAAGAGTTTCTTGGTGTCCCTTTGTAATCCTTTCCTCCTGCTCCACCTCTTCCCTTCTCACTCTCTCTCCCCTCCCTAGGCAACAGTTAATGTGCTTTTTGTTACTATAGATTACTGTGCATTTTCTAGAATTTTATATAAATGGAATCAGACTTATGCAAGACCCCTTCCCCCAAGGCTGGACACAGCCCCCCATTTTCTAGGCTGAAGCAAGTTCATGGACAGCTTGAACATAGAGCACATTCTCTGGGCCCAGGTAGGCTCATAAAAAAAAGTCTGAGCAGTGTCCACCGAAGCCGCCCCTCCTGGAGCAGAGAGCACACCCCAAGGAAGACCACATCCCACATAAGGGTAGTTTTAAAATTAACTTCTGCCCACAGGCCCCTCGTGCCAAACAGTTGTGACATATTTTAGAAATATCTTCCATTTCCCCAAAACCCCATGCCCACAAGGTGTGGAAAACTGCATATTAATCCCCCTAGGCAGAAGGCCCAAATGGGCTCATAGTTCAGGGAGCCCCTCTCCACTGCTCTGGAGCCTTCATCTTTCTTCTCCTCTTATCAATAAAATCTATCCTTTCGCTTACTTGTGGTGGTTTATAAATTCATACTTTGAATTTCCACAAGCAAGTGTAGCTACAATTTCTCTCTCTCTGCTGGATCCTGGGTCTCAGAGATTCAAAGAATGAATCCACAGACCACTGTGAGTAAGTGACAGGATAGATTTTATTGCTCGATAAGAAGGAAGAGAAGACTTGTGGTGCAGCAGAGGAGGGAACCCTGGAGGGTAGCCCATTTGGGGCTGCTGTCCAGGAGTTTATATGCTGCTTTCCTATCCTGCTGGGAGGTGGGAGTTTGGAGAGATGGAATGTTACAACTCTTTGGTACTAGGGGCTTACAGGTAGAATTTTAAACTGCCCCCGTGAAGAAATATGGTGTTTGTTCTGGGTATATTCTCTGTTCTTGGAGTGGCAGCTGAGTTGGAATGCTGGTCAAACTGTTTTTTATGAGCCTGTTTGGCCCAGGGAATGTGGTCTGTGTCTAGCCCTAAACAAAAGGGTCCTGCATCAGTTCTCCCAGGAAACGAGGTTCGTGTCCAGCCCTGAAAAGGGCAAACCCTATATTACAAAGACCTGGCTGAGAAAGAGTCCAGTTTCAATACAATATGTAGGATTTTTTTTTTTTTTTTTTTTGGGGGGGGGTCTAGCGTCTAGTTTATTTCACAAATTATATGTTTTTTGAGACTCACGTACAATGTCTTGTGCCAATAGTTTATTCTTTTGTATTGTGTAATTCTGGTTATATGGATGAGGACCATTTGCTTATCCATTCACATATTGATGGTATTTGGATTTTTTCCTTCCTTTTTTTTTTTTGGCTATTACAAATGAAACTCCTATGAACACTCACGTGCAATTCTTTGTGTGGACAGGTGAGTTCATTTCTTTTGGGTAAATAGCTAGGAATGAGGTGGCTGACTCCTGTTATATGTGTATAATGTATATGCTTATTTAACAATTTTTAAAAATATACGCTTGTGTAACAAATTGTCCAACTATTTTCCAAAGTTGTTGCACCATTTTGCATTTCTCTTAGCAGTGCATGATGGTTCCAGTTTGTCCATATTCTTAGAGACATTTGATGTAAGTTTTAAAATCTTACTCTTTTCAGTCATAGCAGCTTATTGTGGTCTTAATTTGCATTTCCTTAATAACTAATGATGTTGGATGCCCTTTCATTAGTTTATTTTCAACAGGCATTAATTCACTGGAGGAGGTATCTGTTTAAAAATTTTCCCCCTATTTTTTTTTCCTGATTTTTGAGAGTTCTTTATGTACTCTCCAATTAAGTTCTTCATCAAATATGTAATTGGCAAATAATTTTTTCTAATCTTTGGCTTTTCATTCTCCTAAAAGCATTTTTAAAGAGGAGATGTTTAATTTTGCTGCCCAGCTTATTATTTTTTAAATAGATCTTACTTGTTGTGCAGTATCTAAGCAGTCTTTGCCTTACTCAGGGTCACAGAGGTTTTCTGAGATACTCCGTCTTTCTTTATTCATTCCTTGATGCCAGGAGCAGAAGTGGCAGAGCTGGTTTCTAGATGTGCCGAGATGCCCGTTTTTTTGAATTCAATAGCTCTGTGCAATCTGGCTACTTGCCATTTGGATTTGAAGCATTAGAAAGAAGACAGGAGCAGGAGACATGAAAACTTTTTGTGAAACCTAACATTCTAACGAAGAAAAGAAAGCCACTAATTGCTTTCAGAGAACTTGTCAAGAAGGTTTCAGATGTATTCACAGTCGGTTTTTCCAAGAAAAAGTAAATGCAGTCTTATACAGTATTTTGAAATGTTAACCAGTGGCATTTATGATTTAGCAAAACTGGGAAATGGGAAGAACTTTCTTGGCATTTTTAATTTTAAAGTGTAATTAAAATATTCTTTCTTTCACTTTGTGGTGTTCTTTCTAGTTTAGATTCTGTATTTCAAAAATATGAACTTAGCTAATGATTCATAAAAATCAGTGTAGGTGCTAAATGAGCAGTTATAAAAACTTAAAATTTTAGTTATAATAATGCAGGTCTGAATGTTCTACTTGGCCAGAATTTTCGGAAATATTTGCCACGAATTATAATTCTCATCTGAGCTCTATTTGTTGAGACTGCTTTAATTCAAGGTACATTCTATATGTTTTCTAAAACATTCAAAAACTTGGGGAGCCACAGGAGTCATTTCTGTTTGGTGTTTTAAAGTCACCAAATACAGAAATGAAACATCTCCCTGAAGCCACTCATTTTAAAGCAAACCTTATCTCTTCAAGAAGTAAATTATTTGTAAACATTCAATTCAATTCAATTATTATTTAATTAAAAAAATTAAAGCAGATAATCTAGAAGAGGTGCTTAATGTTAGGTGACCTTTTTATAAGATATCTATTTTGATGTCATCACTGATAATGCTCATTAATTTTGAGACTTGAGATCCTTTTATGGAAGGCTTGAATATTCTACAGTCTGAGATTTAGATTTAGAACTATGACACTACACGAAGGACAGTGTCTATCACTGAAAGTCATTTAAATAGTTTAAAATGCAGCCAAAAAAGATGTTTTGCATTGGCAGTCTAAAAGCTGGCTGAAGGATTTGAAAATACCCATACAGGCAGGAGGGAAAGGGAGTTGAATTATTTCTTGTCATGGCCACCACTGGAGCAACTGTTAATAGTTTAAACAAGGATTATTTTTAAAGCAAAACTGTGCAAGTGGGGTTTCTTTCCTTGAGGCAGGCAAAGGACATGGTGAGGCTCATATATTTTTAGCAGCTGGCATGTTAATGAGACCATTTCCATTGAAATGAGCTAAATACTATTACCATTTGTGGACTTCCAACTGGTTTCTGAAGCTTTTATTAAACTTCAAAAAGTGCTTCCAGAATCAATTAAAAATAAATTTTTAGATTCCGTGTACCTCACTTGTGAACAATCAACATTTATATTTACTAGGCTTGGCTCTTCATTTCTTTAAAGCTTGTGTTTTGATGGCTAAACAATAATAGAAATAAAATCTAATGGAAGTTGTTAACTCATTTGGTGAACTTTTCAAAATTTTAATTTTCTTATTTTGGGAGAAAATACTAACCAAAACATCCACTGACTGAAAAGCCTGCAAAACTAGGGCAAATAACTTTGTTTGGCACAACTGGAAAATAACTGGATCATCCATTAGTGGGAATAAATAGAGCTCTTCACTAGTTGCTGAATCTTAAAGTGGGTTATTATCAGGTGGTAATTATATTTTTGGAGTGAAATAGTGAACTTTTCAAAGCATTTATCTATTCTGGTTTATGTTTTTATTTTATAAAGTATTTTTGTCTAAGTCATCTTACTGGGCTCTCATAATTGATGCTACTACACACATTAGGGAAAGCAGACATTCAGAAAAGTATTTCACCCAAGGTAGCTTTGCCACTTATCAGAGAAACCAGTATAAGAACTTTCTTTTTCCTCTAATGGTTTCTTCACCATTAGGTGAGGGCACTTTCTTTAACAAGCACCTCTTTCTGTCAGTGAGATATTCAACCATGTCCAATTTTGCTTTTGTTAATATCCATCAGTAAATGAAGGTGAAAAATGAATGCTCATGGACTTGGTGGCAGAGGGATGGATGCACTGAAGAGTTTCATGTGCTGTCTGGACGCCCAGTGACTTAGTTGCAGAAAACATAGATGTTCCACATCCTGAGGTTCAGGTTTAAGACTTGTCAGGCACCACCAAGCCTGTGTCTTTCATTAAAGCTGATTTTCTGGGAGATTCTGCTGATGGAAGAACTAACTGTGGTCTCTATACTATAGGACAGGCATAACCAATAGTCTGCTTCTGCTTTTGACCCAAGGTGTGTCTGTGAGCACCCTGCCTCATTTGCAAATCAGGAAACTCAGGTACATATTAAAACAAACAAACAAACAAAGAAACAAACAACAACCAAATTCCTGTGACAGGAGTATCATAGGGGCAGGAACTACGGTGACATATGGTGTGCCTGGTTGATATTTGCTGAGCGTGGACACAATAAAGTTGATGGATGTGTTAGTGAGCTTGGGTTGCCACAACAAAATATCACAGAGTTGGTGGCCTAAACAACAGGGATTTATTTTCTTATAATTCTAAAGGCTACAAGTATCTGACCCAGCAGGATCTTCATCCTGGCTTGTTCCCACATGGCCTTTCCTCATTGAACACATGTGGAAAAAAGTACACATAGTTTTGTTTTGTTTTTTTTTTTTAGTAAGGGCACTGCACTGCTGTCATTATGAGACCCTCACCTTCATTTAACCCTTATTACTTCCCAAAGATCCCATCTTCAAATACCGTTACATTGGGGGTTAGGGCTTCTGCATCTGAATTCTGGGGGACAGATATTTAGTCCACAGCAATGAGCATATGTGACATCTACCTGGTGATATTCCATTGTTGTTGAAAATGTGAGTCTGGACTAAAGGTGAGATTTGAGATGAGGTTAGATGTATCTGGTAATATAGACAGAGGTCTCCTCTGGAGGTCAACCTTTCCCAACTTCTCTTTAATATGAATATTGTCAAGTTCTCTACTACTGCAAACAGCCCCTGGGTAATCTCATCTTTGCTTATGTCTTTTCCTACTACATGCAAATTGATGAAAATAAGGTAAAACCTTTTAATATAGCTGCCTATTTTTTCCTGATATTTCTACCCAACTATATATATATTTTACTTATTTTTTTATTGTTAAATCATAGCTGTGTACATTTGTGTAATCAAGGGGTACAATGTGCTGGTTTCATATACAATCTGAAATATTCTCATCAAACTGTTTGACGTAGCCTTTCTTAGTTACTGTATGTAGACATTTGTATTCTGCATTTAGTAAGTTTCCCCTGTACCCATTCTAAGATGCACCATAGGTGTTTTTCCCACCCATTACCCTCCCTCCATTCTAACCTCCCCCCTCCCTTCCCCTCCCTTGGCCCTTTCCCCATATTCTTGTGCTATGGTTGGGTTATAGCCTTCGTGTGAAAGCTATAAATTAGCTTTATAGTAGGGCTGAGTACATTGGATACCTTTTCTTCCGTTCTTAAGAGACTTTGCTAAGAAGAATATGTTCCAGCTCCATCCATGTAAACATGAAAGAGGTAAAGTCTCCATCTTTCTTTAAGGCTGCATAATATTCCATGGTATACATGTACCACAATTTGCTAGTTAGCATCTCTTTCTTGAATATTGAAGTTGAGTTTTAAAGATGAGAACTCAAAGCAATTTAAATTACAAAAGGTACCACCACTTTAATGTTTATAGTTTTGTATACTTTTATTTTAACTAGATATTTCTTAGTTTTAAGTATTTGATCTCAGATGCAAAGTTATGTTTATTGGAACTATTTAAAAATTTTCTTGTAACTAATTTTCTTTAAACTTAATGACATGAAAGGAAAAGTGACATTGAGAAATTATGGTAATCACAAGAACGTATAAAACACCATTAAGATTCTTGGCATTGTATCCCAGCTTTGTGTAACTAGCCTGTAATCTTAGAAAGATTCTTCATCTAACCTCTTAGAAACATTTTTCTAACTGTCTGGGTAAGACAGTTATATGATTGCATATATTCTTTCTAATTCTAGATTAACACGATTATGTTAATGTTTTAATTATGATTGTGATACGATCAATAATGGAATTCTTGTTAAAATAAAAATTAAAAATTCCATATATGTTTTGCTTTTTGAAGTTGAATTTAGACTTTATTTTTCTTTTCCTAGAAAAATGACATGAAATTTGAAGATTTTATAGATAGGAGAAAATACCATGCTATACTGTGTATTTATGAAGGCCATATTTTGATTGTTTGACTTACCAACCATATGTTCCTTTTTCTTTTGTCAGACATACTCATTTACTTTTTGCAAATAGATACATATATTGTTCCGAGGCAAATGGCTTCATTCTGTGTGGATTAATAGTGATTATAAGGAACTTACTGTTTTCACTGAAAATGACAAAATAGGAACGAAAAGAGAACTAACTATCTTTTGCTGCCGTTCAGTGTTTCTGAATATGTTAATGACAAAAGTCTTAATCACATACTTATATGTGCTTCGGATGATAGTTTTCATGTAAATAAGAATATTAAAATAGATAATTTGTAATTAGGCCTGGATTATTTTCTTTGTATTGCCTGATAGCTCCTTATTAAATCAAGGTTATTGACTATAATTTATTTTAAAATTTTAAAGTAGTAGGAAGAATTTAGCTTTTATAAAATCCCTAAATTATAGCAATTTTTATTTATCTAATTTTACTATTAAAGTTCTTCTCATTTCAGCCAAACTCAGCGAAGTCCCCATGTATTCTATCGCCATGATTTAATCAACCAGCTTCAACACAATCATGCCTTAGTCACTTTGGTAGCAGAAAATCTTGCAACTTACATGAATAGCATCAGATTATATGCTAGAGGTATGTGTATGATAAGCTACAATTAACTATGGGGAATCAACATATGAACTCACTTAATTTTTTGTTTTATCCTAAGGTTAAATTACCTCAGAAATAACATTTGTTTACTTTTTTAATTTCAAAATTATAGGAAGGTACAAGTGTTTTGTACGTGGATACCTATAAAATGCTTAAATCAGGGCTTTTGAAGTGTGCTCATTACCTGAATAGTGTTCATTGTACCTGATAGACTCATTTCTTTTTAAAAGCAAACAAATGGAAGTGAATTGATTTAAAATTGTATTAACTTAACAGATTTATGTTCTCTGTTTAGCATCCTGAATCTCCTGTAAGCAAAACTGTTAGCTCTTTATTAAATGTGTGTTTTCCTATTAATTAATCTTGATTTTTTTAGTCCTACTATATCTTGGAGTTCTGCTTCTTATACCTATAGTTAGTTATTATTCTCTTGAGTATGTGTTCATTTGAAACCCATGCTTGCTTTCTGTCAACATTTTTAACTGCTTTTCAAGAAAACCTGACTACTAATTTACCTGTCAAAATTTTGCCCAAATCTGTTTTTACATATGTTAGTTTTTATAAGTCTGAATTAATGTTTTCCTTTAATTTAATTTACTAGATTAGTAATTAGTGCTCTTTGGATGTTCTCAGTGATTCTCAGAATATAAAATATTTTAGCAAGTTGGTTACTGTATTTTTAAAGGTCAGCCTTTTACATTTGCCATATGTGGCTATCTCTTGATGCTTTTAAAAGTCAATCTCAATGTTATTTCTTTTCTGAAAGTTTTGTGTGTGCTTGAGCACAAAGTAGTCTTTGTGAATCAGACCTTCCACTCACTACCCATGTAAAAAATGTTTTATAATTATATCTGCTTCCCAGATTAAATCACTTTACAGACCTAGTTTTATACACAAAGTTATGGAGAATAAAAAACACATATTGGACTTGGCACCTTTAGCTCAAGCAGCTAGGCCACCAGCCACATACACCAGAGCTGGCGGGTTTGAATCTAGCGTAGGCCTGCCAGACAATGACAACTACAATCAAAAATGACAACAGTGACAGCTACAATCAGCTGAGTATTGTGGTGGGTGCTTGTAGTCCCAGCTACTTGGGAGGCTGGGGCAAGAGAATCACTTAAGCCCAAGAATTGGAGGTTGCTGTTAGCTGTGATGCCACAGCACTCCCACAGGGCAACAGCTTGAGACTCTGTCTCAAAAAAAGAAAAAAAAAAACACACATTGTCCAGTTGAAGGCAGGATTGAGCTTAATGTTGAAGTGAAAATACTGTTTAATCGATATGCTACATTAGGATCTCTAGAATTCTTTTGTTTTGAAATGTGGATATTTGTGATATCTGTATTACTAATTATTTCAAAAATAGTACTGTTGAGTTTGTAAAAACTTCAACTTTTTGCTTAATGTTTCTTGATGTAAAAGTTACATAAACAATGGAAAAGGTGAGTGACTTCAGATGCCTCTGATAATTGCATTGACTTCCTTTTTCTCTTGCTTTTACTTTTTTATTCTTCTTAAGCCATCCAGCATTAAGTGCTATATTTCTTTTAATCTCAGCAGTCTAGTTTAAAGATTTCTTCTAAGCAGGGAGGTAAGGAGAAAATAGGATATATATGCATATAATTTTATGATAAATCTTACCCCAAAGAAACAAAATTTGCGTTCTGTGTTCACTTTGTGACCTCAGCCTGAAAGATACATGCAAATCTCTTTCAGATGCCTATAAAAACCATTTATAAAATGAGAGCCAGATAGATAATTGAGCACCAGTGATGATTATTATTTACTTCATCTTTCTGTGATTTTTATCTGAAATTTTAATGTCTTTGTCAGTAGTTGAAGACTGCAAAGATAGTTGAGAAAAGGCGTGTATGTATGCATTTCAGCATCACTCGCTCTGTTCTAAATGAATTCTATTTATATTCCTGTCAACATGTCATGATTATAAGAATGGCCACACTCTATATTATTACTTTATAAAATAGCCTATAAATATATATTTATTATTGCAATTCTGAACATAATAGCTGTATTTTTAACACACAATAAAAGCTTTTCACGGAAACATGCAAAGTTTTACACCTACTGGAGAAGCTGCAGCAATGGTGTCACAGACTTACTTTCATCTTGGTCCTTATGCTAGATTGACTTATCTTGAAATAGTCGGCAACTATGTAGCATCAGAGCTCCATCTATGTTATATTTCAAACCATTCAACATTTTCGTATAATATCAACATTTTCTTGTAATGTCATTTTTCTCTGCTTCTTAGGAGCACTTGTAGTATCACTGAGTGCACTTCATAATGGGTCCCCTGGTTTTTTAAAGTTTATTGTTTAAAAGTTTGTTTTAAAGCTTATTGTTTTGTGCTATTCATAATGAAAAATATGTGAAAAATAGAAGGTGTAGTTCAATGGATAACATGCCTGACTGCAGATCAGAAAAATACATGAGACTTTTTTTTTTACTGTGATCCATGATTTTATCAGAGAAACTAACTGTTCACAGGGAGGTGGTTGACACCATCACTGCAGTACTTACACTTTATGTATTCATGGTATTCTGAACTCTTTTATTTATTTGCAATTTTTTTTGGCCAGCGTTGGGTTTGAACCTGCCACCTCCAGTATATGGAGGCAGCACCTTACCCCTTTGAGTCACAAGTGCCACCTGTCATTCTGAATTCTTAATTTTAAAAATACTTCTAAGCTACATTGTTATGTTTCTTAAATCACAAATCTCAAAATAGTTTCCCAGCACATAACAATATTGTTGAGGGAAAAATGTTTACATTTTAAGTAGACCTCTGGAATGCAGAGATCAACTTGGGCAACATAGCAAGACTTGGTCTCTATAAAAATTGTTTTTGCAAATTAAATGAGTATGGTGATATACATCTGCTCAGGAGGCTGAGATAGGGGGATCACTTCAGCCCAGTAATTCATGGAGTGTAGTGAGCTAAAGCTAGACTAAGGTGTGCCACTCCAATTCTTGGCAGTAGAAAATCATTACTTGTAGTGTGAAATTTTTAAGGAAAGCCTCTTGAGGATGTGAGGTTTTGGGCAATTGACGACTTTTGTGAAAGTAAGCCATTTTTATGACTCATGTATGTAGAAGTACAAAAGATGAATCTTAATATGTTTGTTTCCTTTCTTTATCAAATTGCAAATCCAGATGCATTGCCAAGCATTCTAAACATCGTATTCCATCTTTTTTGTAAATTGAGATTTCTAATCAAAGTTTTTCTGAAACAAAAAATTTTCCCTTCTTGAAGATTTGGATAATTTTTAAACCAATTTCATAGGACTACACATTGTTTGAATATTTAGGTACAAAAAGGATATAACATGAATTCCAAGAGATGCATAACTGAGAAATATCAGAATCTTATGAAAGGGAACTTTATTATTATTTATTTAACCTCATAAACCAATTTGATCATTTTTAAATATAGTTTTATCTGATTCTTTTAGTACTTCCATGAATTTTATTTTGCTTTGGAATGAGATAAAACAACCTGAAGCAATTTTTTTTTTTTTTTAAGACAAGGGTCTTGCATTGGAGCAAATCCGTATTTTAGCTGAGTTCTACCTTTTTCACTAATATGTCTCTTACAAAAAAAACTCTGTATTCTATATTTTTAGGAGTTTTATATTTATTCTTTTTCTTTCAGTGGAGGATACTGAGATTTTTTTTCTCCCAGAGTTTGATACTTGTAATTTCCCTATTTTAAAAATAAAGATTTCCAATTCAGGCTAAGCCTGCTCATTAACACGTTTTGTTTTTTGATTTTGGTTTTGTTTTGTTTTGTTTTGTTTTGTTTTTTGCAGTTTTTTGCAGTTTTTGGCTGGGGCTGGGTTTTGAACCCACCAACTCCAATACATGGGGCCCTCGCCCTACTCCTTTGAGCCACAGGCACCCACCCAGTATATGTATTTTTAATCATAAGGGGAGGATATGTTTTTTCAATATCTGATACTTTTCTATCCCTTTATAGCCTTGTAATTGAGATAACTGTATGATAAATTTATAAAGAATAACATCTTCTGTCATCTCAGTTCCTTATGAATCAAGTAATACTGTTTTTAATACTGATGTATTTTTTCACTACATGATGAGTTTTAATACAACAGAAGAAAAAAATGGGGAAAAAAACTGTAGGCTGTACCTAAAAATTCCTTTAATATATGTTAAGGATTAAAGGTTATTGTATTGACAATATTTAGGTTACATTAAATTCTTTGGACTTTGTAAAAAGTGAGTTTTTTAATGGGGAAAATAGGATATATGTTAATATTATTATTACAGGTTTTCTGTTAATGAAAACTAGTATAAAGTTTTTAATTCTTTTTGTAAAACTTAGTAATCATATGGATATTCTTGTGTTGTAATCCATAACTTTGGTTAATTTATAGGTCATGAAGACTATAATCCACAAACTGTGAGGCTTGGAAGTAGATATAGTCATGTTCAAGAAGTCCAAGAACGGCTTAATTTTCTTAGGTTTGTTTTAAACAGTTAATTACTGTTCTCTTTATATTATGGATAAAGAATGCATTGTTAATATTGTATACAGTTAAATCTTTGTAATTTGTTAGGTGGTCATTCCATTCTGATACTGAATGTTTTCCCACATAAGAAACATTGTGAAAGTTCACATGACATTTTCCTATTTGGTCATTATGATGTCTCAGGTGTTAACTAAACTAGGTTTTTGAGAATTTTGAAAGAAATTACCTTTTAATTAGAGTGGAGCATACATTTATTTATGTTAAAGATGTGTTTAGTCTTAACATACCCAGTACTCTGAACTACAAGATACAAAAGCAATTAGTTGGAAAACCACAATTTAATGAAACAGGGTTGTTGGTGTACCTTGATGGTTCTGTATATTCTACCACAAAACTCACAAAAGCAATCTGAAACTATATGTAATAACCTTACTTCAGGCCATGTCTGTACATGATACATATACAGGCTGGCACATTCAAACCCGGCCCAGGCCTACTAAATAACAATGACAACTGCAACAACAAAAATAGCCAGTGTTGTGGTAGATACCTGTAGTTCCAGCTACTTGGGAGGCTGAGGCAAGAGAATTGCTTTTAAGTCTAGAGTTTGAGGTTGTTGTGAGCTGTGATGCAACAGCACTCTACCAAGGGCAGCATAGTGGGACTCTGTCTCAAAAAAAAAAAAAATTCAGATTAGACAAGGGAAAATTTTAATTTTCTGTTAAGTGAAACTAAATAATAGTACAAGCAGAATCTGCTCAGTAATATTTTGTTGTATTTATTATTGATGAGGGTATATTGTGTCTCCTAGGTATATTAGAACAGAAAAGTAAAATTTATACACTGTACTAATAAAGTTTAGAATAAGAAGTCTCTCATCCTTTCTGTTCTGAAAATATCTAGCACTACAGTTCATTAAAGGAAAAAGTTAATGCCTGCTATACACGTTTGGCCTTGTGCTAATAGCTTTAATTATCATGACAGACTTAAGAGACAAGTGTTATACCTGTATGAGATTCGTTTTGGGGAAAGTAAGGTATTTGAAAACACAGAGCCAGTTTTGACTAGAGTACTCATCTGGTTTATGTGTGCTTTTTCTATGACACCGTTAATATTTTTTTTTAATGCTTTTACATTGGAGCTGTATTTTGTAGACAATTGCATTTCACTGTCCTTTCGTTTATAAATTATGTTGTGGGGGAAGTAAGGTAGATTTAAGATAAAAGGTTTTTTTAGTCTCTGCACTTTTATGGATATTCTAGATGTAATTAAGGCTCAGGCAGCACCTATAGTTCAGTGGGTAGTGCACTGGCCAGGTACACTGATGTTGGTGCGTTCAAGTCTAGCCCAGGCCAGATAAAACAACAATGACAACTGAAACAAACAAATAAAATAGCTGGGCATTGTGCCAGATACCTGTCCTCCCAGCTACTTGGGAGACTAGGGCATGAGAATTGCCTGAGCCCAAGAGTTTAACCTTGCTGTGAACTGTGACGCCCCTGCAATCTACCCAGGGCTACAACTTGAGATTCTGTCTCTCAAAAACAAAATAAAAGAAAGAAAGAAAAGAAAATTAAGGCCCAAAAGAAGAAACTTACTGACATTAAATAAAAATGCTGTACTTTATTGGAAATGAAGCTAATGTTATTTGACCTAAGTATAGAATTACTATTTATATTAAAATAAGATTCTTTATTCTTTCCTTCTCATTCATAGAGCAGACAGCATGGGTGGAAAGATCTAGATCTAGATGACATCACCGAATATGATAAACATACTAATAATGGCTGGCGTAGAAAACATTTAGGTTATGTGTAGATTAGTTTCAAAATAGAAAAAATTTTTAAGAGCTTCAAAACCCTTTAGTTTTAAAGTCATTTAGTCTAATACATTATTTTCCAAATAAATTATTCAGCAGGAAGCTAAATTAGTTATTCAGAAGGTGAACTTCGGGAAGGCAGAGGGAAGGTTTTATTATTTAGGTACAATCACCTGGCAAAGTTACTGATACCTTGTAGTTGGCTAATAATATCCTTGTTAAATAAATGACTTAGTAATACAGCTTATTTTTAATTCCAGATAATGTGTTAAGAAATGTGTTTGAATGAATTAATATTTTTAAGCTGTAAAGCTATTATTATGGAAAAGTTATTTTATATGTATTGAAACAACTTTTGGTGATAAAATTATGTAGACAGTAATTACTTATTTGTGTTTTTCCAAGATTTTTATTGAAGGATGGCCAGCTGTGGCTTTGTGCTCCTCAGGCGAAACAAATATGGAAGTGCTTGGCAGAGAATGCAGTGTATCTTTGTGATCGTGAAGCCTGTTTTAAGTGGTATTCTAAATTAATGGGTGATGAACCAGACTTAGATCCTGATATTAATAAGGACTTCTTTGAAAGTAATGTGCTTCAGCTTGATCCTTCTCTGTTAACTGAAAATGGAATGAAATGTTTTGAAAGATTTTTCAAAGCTGTGAACTGTCGAGAAGGGAAATTAGTATCAAAAAGAAGAGCCTATATGATGGATGATTTGGAATTAATAGGATTAGACTACCTTTGGGGGGTAAGTGAAAAATAGGAACTTTTGTTTGCCAACATTGTGCCAACTCTGGCTTTTAAAATAAAGAACTATTAATTTTGTCTGAGAATTGTGTTATTCAGTTTTGATGCTTATCCTGGAAATGTAGAGGTGTGAGGGGAATTTATCTTTAGCTTCTTCTTATGTTACTTATATTCATTGGTGGGTTTCTTTTCCACTCACACATCTGTTGTCCCTCTCAAAAGTACAGTAACCATCATCTATCTACACATCTTTTATTCTGCCTTAATGAAAGTTATTGTTTTTCCTGATTTTTTAAGGTAGACCTTGGATAGATCAAAATGAATGATGAGCTGAAGAAAGTATTATTTAGAAAATGATTTTGGATTATTATCTTTATTGACATTACTTGTGATATGCAGTAAAACTTATATATATTGACCATCCAAGGGACTATAGCAAACTGGTCAACATATGAAGGTGGTCAACACAAGGATCTAGGCCTCCTATACTAGTACATATATGTGGTGGATAACCAGTCTGGAAATTTGGTCAACTTATGAAGGTGGTCTAATATTTTTAAATAGGTGGAAAGTAAAAGCTAATGTGCTTATAAAGCATTTTTAAAAATCTAACCTGTTTGTTGCACTTTATATTTTAGCTATTTATTTAATTTTGTGGACAAATTTTAGGTACTTATTATGGGATATTCCTTTGAAATAAGTGGCTTTCAAATATTTCAGGAGTAACCACTATAACTTTAAAAAATTATACAAAACTAGTTGAAGTAAGACAGGAAAGCTTTGATTTCTCTGCTCAGTTTCCCATTATTCCTTTCTTTCTGACTTATTAAAACTACTTAGAGGTTATTCCTGAGATAACAGTTAAAGCTTGAGTATTTTAATCATATCATAGTTTGAAAACTAGTAATTTTTTACATAATTGGTAAAGATGTAAGTAAGTAACTTTCTGGAGGATGCAAGACAAATCTTTGTGGAAAATAGTATTTCATATACTTTTTAAAGCTTGTTTGAATTAAGCACTTTCACCCCAAGGTTAGCCACTAAACTGTAGTTAAATAATATTGGTTCAAGTATTTTGTGTCCTTTTCATTCTTAAACACATTGCTTTATTCAGAAGATTTGTATTTTAGTTTTTCTTTAATTTTTAAGTTTACTTTTGTATATTTTGATATAAGAATCAAAATCAGTATAGATTATTAAAGATTATATTAGCAGTATTTGAAGGTATGATTTAAATTTAAGTGCCAGATTAAAATATGTCTTGAATAATATTAATATGATAATTTTTTTGGAACTAGGTTGTTATTCAGAGTAATGATGATATTGCCAGCAGAGCTATAGACCTTCTTAAAGAGATGTATACAAACCTTGGCCCAAGGTTAAAGGTCAATCAGGTGAGGATTAAAGTCCATAAAAACCTCAACTGTAATTAGGTTAAAATCATCTTGTACTTACTGTACTTTTTAAAATTGGAATTAAGTAGAAAATTGATTTTTAACTCTTGACAATAATATTTATTAAGTATTTAATCCGTATTTGTCTTTTACAATGCTAAACTAAAGCAATTAGGCTTTTAAAGTTATCCTTCAGCAAATGGAGTTATTTTTAATGTAATTACTATTGTATGTTGAGATGACAAAAATTTTGACTTAATTTGTTTGACATTAGTCCAGAGTCCAGATTTTTTAAAATATATAATTAATTTATACTTTCTTATGTTTTTTTTTCTTATTATTTATTAGGTTCCCGTTAGGAAACTTAAGTTTTATTACTTGTTAAATATAATTATGGTTGGGAGTTACCTTCAAATTGAAATGTTACTGTTTTTGGCAAGGCATGGTGGTTCACACCTGTACTCCCAGCATTTAGGAGGCTGAGGCAGGTGGATTGCCTGAGCTCAGGAGTTGGAGACAGGCTTGAGCAAGAGTGAGACCGCATCTGTAAAAATAGCAAGGTATTGTGGCCTATATTCTCAAGCTACTCAGGAGGCTAAGGCAAGAGGATCTGTTGAGCCCAAGAGTTTGAGGTTGCTGTGAGCTGACGCCCTAGCACTCTACCAGAGGGAGACAAAGTGAGACCCTGTTTCAAAAAAAAAAAAAGAAAAGAAATGTGCCTACTTTGATTAGATTGACATTATGTTTCATTATTTAAATTTGTATGCAACTTGAACTAACCTTACATGGCCTATTATTTATTTGTAGGTGATTATCCATGAAGACTTCATTCAATCTTGTTTTGATCGTTTGAAAGCCTCATATGATACACTGTGTGTTTTGGATGGTGACAAAGATAGTATTAGTTGTGCAAGACAGGAAGCCATTCGAATGGTTAGAGTATTAACTGTTTTAAAGGAATATATAAATGAATGTGACAGTGATTATCATGAGGAAAGGATGATTCTACCAATGTCAAGGTGTGTAAGAAGTTGATTCCTGTAGTTAATTTGCAGTTGTTTGATTTTTAAAGGCAATTTTTAGTACTATAATACATAAGTTAAAAGGAAAGTAGTACACAATTTAATTTTTAGATTTTGATGTCCTCTCCTTTTTAAACATTCTTTGTATCTTAATTTTTTTTTTTAAGTAGACATTCTGTAATAGGATAGGTTTTATTTTGATTTATATTGGCAAAAAATTCTTGTTACCAAAGAGTTTTTGTTTAATTTTTCCCTAGTGTTTTCACATTAATGTGGTGCTGCTGTTTTAAAGTTGTTGGTTTGTATTTTGCTGACAATTCATCCATTCTGACAAGAAACATTTTTAAATGCCCTTTGCTAAAATGACTTTAAATTTAAAGACTAAGTACCATAAATAATTAGAAAATTTAATAATCATATTTTAATACTCTTACTATATGTAAATTTCATGATGTAAATTATAATCATACAATTATAAAGTATAAGTTACTAAATTATTTAATAAGAATTTAAATGGGATTTATAGTTTCAGGGAAAATTTAGAGAATAATCACCATCAGGTTTTCTTTTTCACTTTTTTAGCAGAAAAATTATAAAATTGTTTCTTGAATATTTTTTATTTTGTATCTGACTCTGAGAAGAGAATGTACCAAGATTACACCATTTGGGGGTGAATGTTGATAGCTTAATAATCCTTCAGTAGAAACATGATTTTATAGCACTTGTTATGTTTTCAAGCTGAAACTCATCTTCACATTTGAAGATTAGTGAATTGAAATATTGTCATTTAAAAATAACTGTTAGGGGCAGCGCCTGTGGCTCAACAGAGTAGGGCACCAGCCCCATATGCTGAAGGTGGCAGGTTCAAACCCAGCCCCGGCCAAAAACTGCAAAAAAAAAAAAAAAAAGAAAAGAAAGAAAGAAAAATAACTGTTACTCTTCTCCCTGTTGTGATAATTGATTCTAAGTAGAAACCTTTTGTCTTGTATCCATAGAGATAAGATTGACAACAATGGAATATGATGGTTGGACTTCTAAGATTATAATGTTCAGAGTTTAAAAGAAGTATAATGTTCCTCTTAAGATCCTAAAACCAAAATAACTTTCTTTAATTGTCATCTTGTTATTTACAAGAAAATAATAAATTCCCAGGTTTATTTCTTGGTAATCTGCTATACGTGATTCTGCCCTTTTTTAATTCTTTTTTATGTAAAAATTTTTTTCAGAGCATTTCGTGGCAAACATCTCTCTCTTATAGTTCGATTTCCAAACCAGGGCAGACAAGTTGATGACTTGGACATTTGGTCTCACACTAATGATACAGTTGGTTCAGTGCGACGATGTATTCTCAATCGGATTAAAGCCAATATAGCCCATACAAAAATTGAACTTTTTGTGGGTGGGGAGCTGATAGATTCTGAAGATGACAGAAAGCTAATTGGACAATTAAATTTAAAAGATAAATCAGTAAGTACATATCATTTTTAAATACTTCTTCAGAATTGAGTGTTGTTATTATAATACAACATTTGTCTATTGGTTATACAATAAGTATTAATTATTGCATATATAACCATTGTGTACAAGCTTCTGTGTTGGTATTTGGCTTATAATTCCAAGCAAGATAGACATCACACAAGTTGAAGTATAGTGGCGGAAATAAATTTAAATGGGTATGTTGGACAATACTTTTTAAATGTATTTGTAAAATTAAAGCTTAAGATAGGTTTTGTGAGTCAGTTTTACATTGACTTTGCTATTAAAAGATACTTTCATTTTTAGCTAATTACAGCCAAACTTACACAAGTAAATTCCAACATGACTTCAAGTCCTGATAGCTCTTCTGATTCTTCAACTGGGTCTCCAGGAAACCGTTGTAATCACTACAGTGACGGTCCCAATCCAGAAGTAGAAAGTTGTTTGCCTGGGGTGGTGAGTAACTGTTGTATGCAAGGCATTATACACTTTTGGGGGGAATATGAAAAAAATGTGTGGGATGGTTCTTTTTCTGAGGAGCTTACAGTTCTATGGATGAGACAGAATGTCAGATAATTCATAACTAATAAACCTCTGAGTGAATCCTTAATTGTTAGAATTATAATAAAACTACCTAGATAGAATTAATTTGTAATAGTTGGATTATACTATTAAACATTTAACTCTGGAGTATACTATTGGATATTAGTCTAATTTTCAGAGAGAAATATAATTATCCAGATTCCTGCTTATACATCTAAAGAATAACAAATTATATATTTTCCTTGCCCTCATAATACTTGTGTGCCTACAATTATACCTGTCACTCTATTATGAAAGGGATTTGGGTTGCTGCAACAATTAGATGCAATTGGAATTTCACTCCTTAATAGAGTTTGGGTACCTGTTGTGTAAAAATCATCTGAGAACCGTGTGAAACTATAGTTTAGAAAGTTGTTTTGTTTTGTAACAGAAAGACCTTTTCAAAAAAAATTACTCAAAATGGCTTAGGAAGCACAATAAAAACTACTTTAAATTTGCATCATGATGCATGAATGGATTTTTGAAAGTGAAAATGATCACTTGGAAGGCAGATTGATAAATATATGTACATGGAAAGATGTGGTTGAACAGTGGAAAACTTATTTTGGGGGTAGTGACTTACTTTGATAAATGAAACTTTTTTTGTCATAATCACAGGCAAATATTTTGTTCATTGTATATCCTAGATAATGTCTTTGCAACCCAGATATATTTCTTTCCTTTGGCAAGTTGCGGACTTGGGTAGTAACCTGAATATGCCATCTCTTCGAGACGGAGCGAGAGTACTCATGAAACTCATGCCACCAGGTGAGAAATTCAACTCTAATCTAAACAAAAAAAACTCATAAGTGTTGGATGATGACAGAAGAGGAAATATTAACTGGCACTGTTAGCTCACTAACATCTGGTATGTTCAAATATTTTACACAAGAAATACCTGCTGGTGAAAGACAGTGACCGTAGGACATAAACACCTTTCACAAGTTTAACTGGTTTTTCTACTTGAGTTTCTGCTCCTTACATACCATTGCCATCATTAGTTTGGACGTGTTTTAGGAGATTTCATTCAGGATGTGCTGAGTTAATGTTTCTTCAATTTCTTTGAACATGTTCTAGTCAAACCTGTTTTACTAAGTCTGTGCCCAGAGGCCAAATATTCAGTTACTTTGAATATGATATTTATATTGATATATTGACTCAAAACAGTTGAGTCACAGATATCACTGATGCTTTTCATAAGCTGCTTTTCAGAAGCGTCATTGATATCTACTAGCTCATCACAGGCCCACAAAAATCACTGAAAGTCATTTACCTTCTTTTTGTTCTTGTTCTTTTACTATAGTAAAACTTTGCTACATGCTAGTTATTTTTCAATATAAAATTAGGTAACATTAATTACATTTACAATGTTGTACTATTTCTGGTGCCCTGTGTTTTAATTGGCTTTCTGTTGCTTCGAGCAATTATTATTCCAAAAAAATAATCTTAAACAAGGTTTTTTCCCTCTGGACACATTTTTCACTTACTGCCTTGACGTATAATTTGATAACTTCACAATGGCTTTTATTTCTTGGTCTGTAAACTGATAGGACAGTTTCCAGACCCATTTTCCCAAGTACTAATTTCTCATAGTCTAAAATAGTGTTATGCACATGTAGAAGCCAAGATTAGGGCTTTACACATTCATTCCTTTATATTTATTGGTACTCCAATCCCTCAAGATAGAAGTACAATTTTATATATTCACATACACATTATTTCCTTAAGTACTAAGTTTGACAGTAGAGATAACTGATATTTCACTTTGACATCTGTTCGGGTTTTGTTTTGTTTTGTTTTGTTTTTTGTTTTGTAACAGAGCCTCAAGCTGGCCCCCTGGGTAGAGTGCTGTAGCATCACTGTTCACAGCAACCTCCAACTTCTGGGCTTAAGCAATTCTCCTGCCTCAGCCTTCCAGCAAGTAGCTGGGACCACAGGTGCCCACCACAACGCTCGGTTATTTTTTGGTTGCAGCCGTCATTGTTGTTCGGTGGGCCAGGCTGGATTCAAACCATCAGCTCAAGTGTATATGGCTGGTGCCTTAGCTTTTTGAGCCATAGGCGCCATCCATGCCTTTTGTTTTGTTTTTATTGTGAAGACACATCCTTATTCTTTCAAAGGCTTCCTTTGGTTTGTATTATTTTTCACATATTTTAGAGCAGTTTCTTAGCCATGTGTATTCATGACTAAGTCAAAAATATATGTTATTTTTGAATATAAATTCTATTGTGGACAGCTGGAAATACCAACAAAGTGTTTGGGACGTATGTGGCTAACAAATGCACACTTCAATGATTTGTGATTTTAATCTTGAAAATGAGCCAACTGGGCAACCTGAGACCAAGGCAGGTAATGATGAGCTGTAGTGGAAGCAAATCCATCTCAACATGCACATGAATTATCAGCAAAGTATCACATTGTTGTTCAAAAAATATACCATTTGAAACAAATCAGCAAGGTAAAGAATCTGGATAGATTGCCACCTTGTTAAACAAATATCAGAAGAGTAATTGTCTCGAAGCTTGTCTTTCTTTGCTGTCAGAACATAAAGACGTACCTTTTCTACACTGTATTGTTAAGTTTGGTGAAAAATGGATTCTTCGTGATAATCATAAGCATTCAGCACAATGATTGGGTAAAGTTGAAGTCCCAAAACACAGTCCAAAACCCAATAGGCATCAAACCAGCTAGTAGTGCCTGGAGTTATCTACGATAGCTTTATGAAACTTGGTCTATCAGTTAAGGCAGATATTTATTGCAACCACCGGATGATATGATAAAGATCTTTGTGATTAAATAGTTGAGAAGGGTAGGAACGAGCCAATCCTTTTTCAAGACAACACTGTTACATAGACAATGCTGCTTAAAACTACAGATACTGGACCTGAAAACTTGATGTCATCAGTGTATTGACCAGATTGCGCATCAGTTGACTACCTCTTTCTCCAGGCCTTGGACCACTTTTTCCAAGGAAAAATACCCAATTCTCAATAAGCTATGAAAAATGCCTTTCACAATTTCCTTGTCACTCACTCTGCAGGCTGCTTTGCTGAAATCTGTGTTCAGTAAGCATATATCTTGATTAATTGGTCTGCTTCTTGTTTGAAATGTAATAAATTGTATCTCAGACATTTCAGATTCACTGACCTAATATATATGTTATACAGATTTTGTTTCCTAGTGCATATAAAACTTACGTTTTCATTATACTGTACCCTGTTAAGTGTGTAATTATATTATGTCTAAGAGGTACACATCTTAATTGTAAGGTACTTTATTTCTAAAAAATGCTAATAACTGAGTCAATGAGCTTTAAATTTTTTTGATTGTGGAAGGTCTTGCCTTTAGCTTGAAGACTGCTGACTAAGCAAGTTGCTGGTTGTTGAAGATTATAGAGTGGCTGTATCAATTTCTTAACAAAAGGCAACTGGGATGTTTGCTGCATCAATTGGCTCCCTTTAACTAAAGATTTTTCTGTGGCATGTGATACTACTTGATAGCATTTTTACCTGCAGCGAATAGCTTCCAAAACTGGAATCAAACCCTATTGCTGCTCTATCAACTAAGCCAATGTGATATATATTCTAAATCCTTTGTTACATTTCAACAATATTAATAGCATTACCAGGAATAGATTTCATTTCAAGAAACCATTTTCTCTGTCCATAAGAAATAGCTCCTTATCTATTCAGATTTTATTATGAGATTTTAACAAATAGATCAACTCTTTAGGCTCCTGTTAATAGTGCTAGTAGTCTTCTTCCACTGATCTTGAACCCTTCACAATCGTCCAATGTCTTCCAAACTTATAGTTAATACTGATATTTTCATTTGATCCCATGAATCATGAATATTCCTAATGACATGTAAAGTGTTGAGCCTGGAATAGGCTTTGGCTTAAGAGAATATTATAGCAGATTTGATATTTTATCACAGTGGTTCCCTAACCTTTGGCACCAGGGAATAATTTCATGGAAATGACAATTTTTCCACTGAGCAGTGTGCGGTGTGGGGGATGGTTTCAGGATGATTCATGCACATTACATTTCTTGTGTACTTTATTCTGTTTATTATTACATTGTAATGTATAATGAAATAATTATACAGTTCACCATAATAAAGAGTCTATGGGAGCCCTGAGGTTGTTTTCCTACAATTAGATAGGAAATTGTATCTATCTTGGGGTGATAGGAAACATCTGAAGTGTGTGGCTTCCTTGCATAGCCACTTGGCACATTTTATATAAAGTAAGCTTTGAGAATTATGAATCATCTATTGAAATGAAGCTGAAATTTAAGTTGGACTCTTGGTATTTTCATTTAAATGCCATTTTTACTTTGTTGGCACTCTTAGAGTCTTCTGTTGTCTTATCATTGTATTTTTCCCCCTTTTCCAAGAAGCCCTCCAGCATTGTCTGGTTTTTACTCATTTTTGCTAGGGTTAGCTTGTGAGACTTCTCAGTACTCTGACTTAACGCCTGCCACCAGATGTAGCTTGTTACTTGCCTCTGACTGATAGGCTTTTTTAAATGTGTCTGCAAGCAGTTGATTTATTATGGTCTTTGCAGTCACACCTTCTGCTGATGATAATCTTTATTAGCAGCCACTCCCTAGCATCACTACCTCAGCTCCACCTCAGATCATCAGGCAATAAGTTAAGATGAGCCACAGCATAGATCCCTCAATGCATAGTATACAGTATACAGTAGGAGTGAGGTCCTATGAGAATTGAATACTGCTGCTGATAGACAGGAGGCAGCACTCAGTGATGTGAGCAATGAGGAATGGCTGTGAATGCAAATGAATGCTTCACTTGCCGACCCAATGTTACCCATCCCCAAGATAGCTGGATTCCTACAGGCCACAGAGCAGTACTGTCCCAGGAGTTGGGGACCACAATTATGTCAGATGACTAAAACTTTCCTCTTGTCTTATCTGTAAAGCTGTTTCATTTTATTATTCTTGTGTGCTCTCTAAAAGTACTTTTAATTTTCATCAAGAACTTCTCAAATTCTGCTTTTCACAAGTTGGCTTTTGGGCCAGTTCTAGCTTTTGGTCTGTATTGCCTTTTAGTATTGCTTTCTCAAAAAGCTTAATCACTAGCTTTTTACTCAAAGTGAGAGGTAGGGGGCTATATAACTTGAGTACTTACATACTGACAGATTATTTATTGGCCTAATTTTAATACTATTTTGTATAAGGGAATTGGAAGACTGAAGAAGAGGGAGAAAATGTGGAGATGGTTATTTAATAGAAATGTTAAAACATATACAACATTTATCAGTTGTTTGCCATTTTATAATGACCCAATTCATTGTTCCCCCGGAGCAATTATTAGATCATTTCAAAAGTTTTGTCCGTTTTTATGAGTCTACTTTAAACTGTAATATCTCAGTGAATATTTATTCAATTTAATTGAAATAACACCATTTGAATCAGTGCACTTTTGCCAACGTAACACAAGTCGATTAATTCCGTCGGCATAAAAATTGGGAGCTTGGGATTCGATGAAGTCAACGAAGGCCGTTTTTGCTAGGTCCTGATTGGCAAAGGTTCTACCAGTGAAAAAGTTATGGGTGGGGCAGAACTTCGATGCTCAATTCCTTTAATTTTCGGACGGTGATTTGTGAGATGTGAGGCCGGGCGTTGTAGTGGAGCAGAATCGGACTTCTTCTGTTGACCAGTGCTGGCTGCTGCTGATGTAATTTTCGGTACATTTCGTTGATTTCTGCTGTGATGGTTTGGCCTGGTTGCAGAAAGTTAGAGTGAATCATACCAGCCACTAACCACCATACAGTAACCATGATCTTGTTTTGGTGGGGTTTCACATTTGGGAAGTGCCTGGGTGGCTCATCAGTGTACAACCACTGTCCTGAACATTTCCTATTGTCATAGAGAATCCACTTTTCATCACACTTGATGATCCGATCCAAAAAAGGATCGTTTTGGTTGCGCAAAAGCAATGAAGAACAAACCTTGAAATGTGACAATTTCTGCCAATCGTTTAAATCATGGGGCACCCACTTTTCAAGCTTTTTGACCTTTCCAATACATTTTAACCCATGAAAAACCACATGGGAGCTGACACCCAGTTCTTCTGCCATTCCACGCACCGTTTGTGATGGGTCAGTCTCCACCAGGGTCCTCAAATCCTCATCCTGGATTACTCTAAATGGACCACTTCAGGGCTCATCTTTGAGGCTAAAATTTCCAGAACTAAATTTTGCAAACCAACATCGAACAGTGTGTTCATTAACACTATCATTGCCAAATGCCTGGTTAATTTTTCGGGCTGTTTCGGGGTATTTCAGGCAGCGCTTTGGTTCAATTTGAATTCGTAGAGAAAAATTGGCCGAAAATCGCTTAATGACATCATATAGTAATAGGCTGAAAAGAATAAAAAAAATTAAAAGTAGAAAAAAATGAACAGCATCAATGTATAGAGTA
>CAUYPK010053609.1:0-55644 GCA_963574355.1 Loris lydekkerianus | reverse complement strand
AGTTTCATAGTAGGGGTGAGTACATTGGATACTTTTTCTTCCATTCTTGGGATACTTTACTAAGAAGAATATGTTCCAGCTCCATCCATGTAAACACAAAGGAGGTAAAGTCTCCATCTTTCTTTAAGGCTGCATAATATTTTCTTTTAACAACAGAACCATTGAGAAATAGTTAGAAGAAACAACATTGTCACCTGCAAGGTGTGCCATTTTGTACTCCAGTTTGTTTTTCTCAACAACACAGGCTCCTGGTGTTTCTGTTCTGGATTTCTGCACCATTTGACTCTGTTAAATCAATATGTGAATTTGTTTTAACTAGTTTTTTACGCCGATAAAAAATTTGATGAAGCAACTCTGCAAAACAGATTTTTCCTTAATGATGATGTTGTCTGACAGAAAACCTCTTAATTAATGATCTTGGTTCCTTTGGAAATATTCTGACTAGTGAAATTAACATACATCTGTTCATGCACCAACATGGAGAGATTCACCATGGACCTATCCCATGACTTCGGAGGCTTGTAGGAAGGATACGGGCTGTGTGTGGCCCCTTTGAAGCAGTGAAAGGATTTTGAGGTTTGAGGGTAATTTCCCCCGTTGCTCTGTGGATGAAAGGAATCATGATTTTATTTATCTCACAGTTGTCTCCCGCCTCAAGGCTTAGACTAAGTAGTGTCCAGAGATGAGTCATTCGATCAACTAAGCACCTTTAAAACAAAAAGCACTGCTTAGGCCCAAGCTCATTAAGTAAGATTGCCCAGGAGTAATGCTTAGGAGCCTGCGTATATGTCCATGTGATAAGATCAGTGAGCTCTAAAGAAGTCACTAGCTCTGAGAACTATTGCTCTATGGCATGGGTGGGCCCTGACATCCCACATGAATGCTGAGGCTTATGCTTCCTCATCAAGACCAGGGGAATCAGATACTTACAGAATTATTATTATTTTTTTATTATTATTAAATCATAGCTGTGTACATTGATATGATCATGGGACATCATACACTAGTTTCACAGACCTGTTGACACATTTACATCACACTGGTTAACATAGCCTTCCTGGCAATTTCACAGTTATTGTGTTAAGACATTTACATTCCACATTTACTAAGTTTCACATATACCATTGTAAGATGCACCACAAGTGTATTTTCACCAATCCCCCTTCTTCTACCCACCTCCCCCTCCCCCCCCCCTTTTCCCCCTTTTCCCTATTCCTAGGTTGCAATTGGGTTATGGCATTCATGTGAAAGCCCTGAATTAGTTTCATAGTGGGGGTGAGTACATTGGATACTTTTTCTTCCATTCTTGGGATACTTTACTAAGAAGAATATGTTCCAGCTCCAACCATGTAAACACAAAGGAAGTAAAGTCTCCATCTTTCTTTAAGTCTGCATATTAACAGATTTTAAAGATTCATTTTCTTTTAACAGTACCATTACCTAATTAGAATATCATTGCATTTCAATTACTAATTTTTTTTTAAAGTAATTTTTCTCAAATTCAAGTAAGAAAATGGATGTATTTTGTAAGACTTCAGAGTTTGGATTTGAAGTGTTGTTAGGTTGGAAAAAAATTTCTTTTAATTCTTTCTGCTTTTTGTGGCTTAAGACTACATGACTATTAAAACTTTTTAGCTTTTGTTCTTTTTTTTTCTTTTCTTTTCTTTTTTGAGATAGAGACTCCCTATGTTGCCCTAGGTAGAGTGCTGTGGTATCATAGCTCACAGCAACCTCAAACTTTTGGGCTTAAGCGATTCTCTTGCCTCAGCCTCCCTAGTAGCTGGGACCACAGGTGCCCACCACAATGCCCGGCAATTTTTTGATTGCAGTTGTCATTGTTGTTTAGCAGGCCCAGGCCGGGCTTGAACCCACCAGCTTCAACATATGTGGCCAGCGTCCTCCTCACTGAGCTACAGGTGCTGACCCTTTAGCTTTTATTCTTATAGCTGGTAACTGTGCAACTGAGAGATTGCATTATTTCCTTGGGGTAAGTGGGTCAAGATGTTTTTAATAGCTAGAGATATAAAAACTCTCTGTAGTTTACAGAGTTCCTTCACGTAGTTTCAACAAAAGAACCTTAAATTTGTTAAGAAGGACATATTACAAAGATTTTTTAAGTGACTTGGGTGTTTAACAAATAGATAAATAATTTTTAATATTGATTTATATACAGAAAAATCATACTGTTAATGTTGTATGTCAGCAAATCCAAACAAAATTTCATTTCAATAAAATTATCTGTCTATATACTTTTTTAGAAGTTGAATTTGTAATGTTTATGTTATTAGACACCCATATACATAGCAACAGAGGCTATAGATGAGTAAGATCCAAAGACCAGGCCCCTCTCTCGAAAATTAATAAGTAAAATGTCTCAAGAAAGTAGGAAACATAAAATATATTAGTTAAGTATAGTATTATATGTCCGCATGATGAAGTACTATATAGCCATTAATACACATACTATAAAGTTGTGATATTGACATAGAGAGATAGGCCCTCTGTATTGCTAAGTATAAAAGATAACCAAATTATACATGTATGATATCTTATAAGTATCTATGTCCATATGTGTACATACTTACATTCCATATATACTTATGCATAGAAAAATGTATGAAATGGTAACTAGACAAATGTTAGCAATGTTTATTTGTAGGTATGGAATTTGGAGGCAATTTTTTATGTTCTTCTTTGTAATTTACTAAATTATCTGACTGTTTTGTAGTGAGCATGTAGTACTTTGATAATAAAAGACAGTAATGAAATCTTAATTTGGGAAAAGCACCTAATAATTGTAATATACTTTCACTCCCTGCTCTTGGCCACTAAGCTACTAGATATTAATAGCAGTATTAGAATTTATATGGAATATCAGGGAGAGAACATCTCTAATTGGCATATATACAGGATGGGTTAAGATGTACTTTCACTGAAAGAAATGTTGATAACAGAGCATGAAAAAAGCATCATTCTACAGCTATTACTAGTACTACTTCTATATGACGCTTAGTGGGTGCTCACTATGTGCCTGAGCACTCTACATATTAGGTCAGTTCTCATACTAGCCTTGTGTGTCTGACTTAGCTGGCAAGTCTTGGAACCTAGATCTAGACTCAGGCATTCTAGGCCAGAGGCCGCATTCTTAACCACCAAACTGCACTGCATTGTTTTTACTGGATTTAATTGGGTTATCAGCTGTAGAGAATTTGGTGCAATCCTATTACTAAAGCATTCTTAGTATTTGAAAAGGACATAAAAAGATAATTTTATTATTCTGAGTTTTTAATGATATAAGCACTTTCTTTTTTCTTTCATGACATAATATATCATGGTGGGATTTTTTTAAAAATACTATACATGTAAGGGGCATACTTTAAGTATACACATATAGGTACATAGTCATACAAACCCATTTTCTTAAGTACAGTTGACCTTTGAACTATGTGGGACTTAGGGGTTCTAGCCACCCTACCACACACAGTCAGAAATCTTAGTATAACTTTTGATTTCCTCAAAACTTAGTTACGAATAGGCTACTGTTGACTGGAAGCCTTACCAATAACATAAAAAGTCAATTAACACATATTTTATATGTTATATGTGTTATAGTATTCTTACAATAAAGTAAGCTAGAGAGACTTATTTTAAAAGATATAAGGAAAAGAAAATATATTTACTATTCGTGAAGTGGACGTGGATCCTCATAAAGGTCTTCATCCTATTGTTTCCACGTTGGGTAGGTTGAAGAGGAGGAAGAAGAGGAATTGGGTCTTCTGTCTCGGGGTGGCAGAGGAAGAAGAAAATCCACATATAAGTGGACCCATACAGTACAAAGGTCAACTATAGTCATAGGGGGTGATTCTGTGAAACTTCTATATATATTATAGAGAAAGGAAGAGAAATGTTATAAACCAAGAACTTATAGTTATTTTCTATACCAATATTATCTTGTCTTGCATTAATTCTAATATTGTTACAAGAAGATGCTACCAAAATGTATAGTACTATATGATGATTGTCACACCCTATACGTAACAATGACTTATTTTCTGTAGTCCATATGTTTAATCAAATTAACATTTTTTTTCATCAAGAGCATGATAAATGGGGGAGGGGAGAAGTTAGTGAAGATGGAATGAATAAAAACAAAGTTCAGGTAATTTTTCTTTGCATAATTAGAATGTAATATAATTCCCAGTGAAAAATTAGGAAGTTAATGGAAAAGGTTTAAGAAACATTTAACAGCTAACCTCATTTCCACTTCAGCAAAGCCATTTCCTTTCTTAATTCACCATTATGATGAGCCACATGAGAAAGCTTAGTATTCAGTTTCACATGTATGTATTTAATTTTTACATGAATGTTTTATAGTAATCAACTATAATTAGTAACATCATTATGTATGTAGTATTTTGTTTTTTAAAAACTTATATTTTATTTCAAAATGAGTTCTCCTTTGAAATTATTATTCTTTTCTTACAAATCTAGGTTTCATATTTTCTTTTGCCTCTAGAATATGGCCACAAGGTCATATACTAGATTTTATCAATGTGGAAGATCATATCAGTTGTTTTAATTTAAGAACTTTCTTTATTAATGAATGATAAATACTGATTTTGCGGACAAATTCAGTTGTACTTAAGTACAGTCTTTTAGGCCTTTATGATAATAGATATTTATAATTTGTAGATTTATAGTACAATTAACAAAATCAGATCCATTGACCATAAAATCAAGTCATTTTCATATAAAAAGCTGTATTTTATATTTTCCTTATTTCCACGGTGTGTCGCATACATATTCAGTGCAATTCAGTTAAGTGTTACTAAGTGGATGAAGGAATGACTGAGTGAACAGATAGGGCATGTTATTTTCTTGCCCTGGAGTCATCTAAACTAAGTATTAATTGGAAGAAATTATTTTATGTTTACAAAACTAAGAATAGGAAAATGCCAAACCCTACTTCATTTCAGAATGGATGCTACTGAAAATATGGCAAATGAACAAAGAGGACTCATTATGTTAATAACATATTTATACTGCTAATAAGAACTTTATGATGTGTTTTAAAGTGGCTTAATTTTCATAAGACTGAGGAGATGATGCCAAAAATACCAACAACTTTATTCTTTTTTTATAAGTTAACTGAAAGTTAGCCAGAAGAACGTGTCAGGTCTATTTTTAACTGTATTATTAATCCCTTTTGCCTTAATGGAGACAGAGTTTACGAATTATTTTTTTCACTGAATATTTATGATCAGGATACTATAGAAATTACTGTTGCCTCTTTAATGTGTAATTTTAAGTGGTTCAAAGTCCATTTGGTAGAGAAATATACATATTCTTATGAGAACACTAAAGAAGCACATTTAATAAAAACATTTGCAATTCTGCCTAATGATGTTAAAATATTTCTCCAAATGTTTCAAAACATAGGTCCGATAGAAATGCTGAATGGCTATTACAGAGATCTTATGCTGTTTTATAATGCAAGTTGGGTTGTTATAATAGTCTCTGTAACTTAGTAGTGATATTCAGTATTATGTACTGAGAAAAGCACATCAGTAAAAACTGATGTGTCCTGGTATTTGTGGCAGGATTTGGACTGTCTTTAATCTCATTTGACTTGTTCATCTTCCTTTAAGGCCATCCATAAAGATGCGCTGAGTATCCTTTTCAGCCTTTACTTAGGATTTGCATCACTAGTCATAAACCTGCTCTCTGGACAAAGACACCCTTTCCTTTGAAGTAATTGCTCAAGCTTTTCAAAGCAGTCCTAGAAGTCTGTCCTCTTTCTCTTTTTATTTTTCTTTAAGAAGAGTTTGAAGTGTAGCCCCTTAAACCAGCAGCAAGATAAATTTTTCTCTCAGCATTATTGAAAGCCATGACAATTTTTCAAGCAGTAAGACCAAAAGGTTCTTAAGGGAATCTGTTCTGCTTTATGAATCTAGCTTTTTGTAGATCCTACTATCTCAGAAAGCAAAGGTAAAGACTCTTTGTATACCTTAACTACTGTGATTTTTACCAAAAGAATTAACCTGATATTTTCAGAAGACTTCTTTTTTTCCTGCTGTTTATTTGGTTTAGAGACTTCAATGAGAGATTCTTGTTTTGGAATATTTGAAAAGTAAAATATGGCCAAGAATCATCTTATTTGAGCTTGATTGTTTCCTCCAGGTATTAACTCTGTGTGCTGACAAGTAGTTGGAAGGGGCAAACTTAAAGAGCGCTGCAATGAAAGGAATATATGATTCCCAGACTGTGCGTCCAGGCTTCCCTAACAGAAATATTACACAGAGATGGAGGAGTTTTGTCTTTCCCTTCTGTGGGGCATTGTTGCGTGGACTCTCCTATAATCCAGTATGATACACATATAACAGTGTAACTATAGAGAAATAAAAAGATTCTGTGAGCCACATACAGAGCTTCTACTCTGTCTTCAATTATCCCTTCCCACTCAGAAATTTCTTTCTAAGCAGTTCTCAAAATATCCAGTGAACTTAAACAGTTTGGACCTGTTTGATTTAAGTCCTATATGATATACTCATATAATAGATATATAAATTTTAATATTTGTCTTATATTTAAATCCTATATTATATTTTTATACTAAAATTTTAATCTTTAAGGCTCTTGGTTTGTTGAAACTTATAAACTCCAACAGGTATTTACTTTGAACATACTTTTTCATAGGATAAAATGTACAGAATGTTTGATCTGTACAGCAGATAATAAAGGGAATATGAAGTTCCGTCTTTAAACAAGACTAGAAACAGCTTTTCTGAGAGGACATGATATAATATCTCTGCTTATATTGTGTGTGGGTTTATAAAGGCCATTAATATACATTTCCTATAGGTGAGGGAAGAAAAGTAGCGCTATCTTTTTACTGGAAATCCAGTGAGTGTTTGTGGAACCAGTTACCTGAGAACCTAAGGATCATAAGTCTATCCTTATGCTTTTAATTTGTTATTTTTTTCCCTCTCTCTCTTTGTATTTCCTGAACTGTCTAACCTGCTTCCTGGATTAGCAAAACTTTGCCAAACTTTGAAGCCAAAGGCCTAGCATTGAACAGTTCCTTATTTAGAGATTGGACCCTGAGAAAGAAAACTGTTTTTTTCAGTCTTGAAATTACTCTATAGTTGTGTGTCTTCTGATTTGTGTAATGAAAAATAATTAGTATGGTTTGGATTATTGGAAATTACTATTTTGAAAGTAAAGCATACTTCTAAAAAATGTTAATTATGAGTCTACAAAAAAGAATGCTTGATCTCAACCCACTATCTGGGGTTAATCACAGGGCTTCCTAAACTCTTAACTTAGAAAATGCTCAGTGTTTCAACTCTTTTACCTTAAAGAAAAAAATACAATTACAATTAACAGCAGTCTTCTCCCTTCCTCCACCAGGCTCCTGAAAAAACATTCTGAGATCTAGAAAACAAAAAGTTACCACTGACATGCTTAAATGACGATGTCCTCTGGGACCGCCATTATCCATCTGTCCTTTGTTTACTTTGGCTTATCCTTAGATTGCTTTCGTTTGCCATCAGTTTTCCTTTAAACTTTCAGTTTCCACTCAGGAATTCCAAGACAATTCAATTAAAACAAAAATCTCATCCTTATAAAATGGTAATCTATGAAAATAAAAAAGGAAAAATCACACTGAAAATGTATTCTAGGCCTTAATGATTTTAATTGTTGATAAAAATGTTGCCAATTGATATAATTGCACAGTAATTCCAAAAATAACACTGTATGGCATTTTCATGGGATGTAGAGCTTCTTGAGAAAGAGAGAAACCATGATGGGGTTAACATACTGGTAACTTTTTATAACATAGTCTATTAATTTCTCAATTTTGTGGCACAGATTATCTTTTACAGAAAGTTAAGCGGTTCAGATTGGCTTATGTCATTTGCTTTCCTTTAAAATTTTCCCAAATTTGCAGACTTTCTAAGAAAAAAAATTTTCTCTTGTGACAAATTTTTTCTGGTTTAGGAAATGGCAAGTAAACTTTTTTTTTTTTTTGAGACAGAGTCTCAAGCTGTCACCCTGGGTAGAGTGCTGTGGCATCACAGCTCACAGCAATCTCCAACTCCTGGGCCCAAGTGATTCTCTTGCCTCAGCCTCCCAAGTAGCTGGGACTACAGGGGCCTGCCACAACACCCAGCTATTTTTTGGCCCGGGCTGGATTCCAAACCTGCCAGCTCCAGTATATGTGGCTGGTGCCCTAGCCACCTGAGCTACAGGCGCTGAGCCAGGTAAACTTTCTAATTAAGGTGGGTTTGCCTCCCCAGGGAAATTTTTAAACTTGGAGTCAAATGAACCTAAGCCCCTTGTTTTACTTACTTCCTTGTATTCTTTTGTTTTTTTTTTTTTTTTGCTTTTATTATTATTTCTAATTGACATCCCACAATTGTATGTATTTATAGGGTACAATGCATATACAGTGTGTAATGATTAAATCAGAGCAGTTAGTATATCCACCTCCCTTGCCTTGTAGTGTCATTGGAGGACACCCTTTATCACTGAGCATGTAGCCAGTTCCAGCGATGTGCATGGTATGAGGTAGCACAGCCAGTATGGTGCAAAGTTTGATATTTGAGGCTCCTTTGATTATAGGTACTCAGGAGTACCTTTAGCCAACAAAGCCAGGAAGGACACTGTGGGGACACGGCTGTAAATTATGTATGCAATGCATGCGCTGCAGCTATTATGTGTAACACTAGACCTGAAGAAATTGCTGGCTCTAGCTGAAGGGAGGCTGGAAGCTCAGAGACTGGACTCCTGTCATCAGAATAGAGGACTGTTACCTTTTTTTGATCATGGATCTCTGGGCATCCAATAAAACCTATTTCCTCCCCCGTCACTCAGAAAAATAGGCTTGTTTCAGTTACCAGCCGTGCTAGAGAACCAATCCAAATTAAGGAAATCAAGAACACAAACAAAATCCTGTTTTCTAGTTCCATTTATAAAGGCTTTTTATCTTTTGATCTTAGAGACTATAAAAGTAGAGGACTAGTTTATTATTAAAAATAATATTGTTTGGGCTAAATATGGAATCTAGTTTGTCCTTGTGGCTTGGCTTGAATGAATCAAGCTGGGGCCATTCATGGTGTGTGGGTTCCTTCTCAGCCAGCCAACATTTTTGTTTTAGGTTGGAACAAAGATGCAGGATGACTCGTTCCTTCTACTTGCAAAGATGTTCTGAAATAATATTTGGTACTCCTAATCCATCCTCCCTTCCCCTAATTTTTAGTCACTATCACAATTACACGTAAGGGTTTGGTCTTTGTGTTTTTCCTCCGATCTCTGAATCCTAGAGAATTACACTCCATGAGATTGCTATATCATGAAAGTACACAAGCTTAGTAAAAATTTTGTGAAAGAGCATGCATCCTGGTCAGACTGCTTCATTTATGATGGGTTTCAGTGGGAGGTGGGGTTGGGAGTCTTTCTTTGAAATGTCAATTAAATCAAAGCTCCTACTTTTATAATCATCTATACATCATCTAACCAAGGGGCTTACTTTTATATTTGGAAAGTATCTGAGGTATTTTAGAATGCTGATTTTGTCATACATAACCCTGAGTTTCAACCATCGCTACTTGATAATCACATAAGGATTACTTGAAATTTAGTGATATCTGGTCCTCAAAATGATAGCATATAGTTGGGATCTAGTCCTAAAATATTCCCAAACTATAAGTTAAAGATTTAGACATGATGGAAATTAGGAGCAAGCTGTTGATTATTTAATCTGCATGAACTTGATTTGTTGTTTTTATTTGTTCTTCCTACAGGTGAGACTACTACACCTCGGGCCATTTTGACAGGCCATGACTATGAGATCACATGTGCTGCAGTATGTGCTGAGCTGGGCCTGGTGTTAAGTGGTTCTCAAGGTAAATTTGTGAATCTACATAGTGTATGCATTTCTTGGTGTCCTCTAAGTAACAAATTACCAAAGATGAATTTGAACCTTTTCTGTAAAGCTTCTGTCTGGTATGGCAGCCATCAGTCAATGGGACTTTTTAAATTTAAAGTAAAAATTATGTTCCTTGGTGGTGCTAGCCACATTTTAGGTATTCACATGTGGCTAGTGGCTGCCATGTGGATGCACAGATACAGAACATTTTCATCATTATAGACTGTTCTATTACGCAGCCATTTACTTTTCTCTTTTCTATGAGGTAGGAACAAGGAACATCTTTATATGTTTGTTTATTCTTTTGTTTTTGTTTTTTGAGACAGTCTCACTATGTCACCCTGGGTAGAGTGTCATGGTGTCATCGCTCACAGCAACTCAAACTCTTGCCTCAGCTTCCTGAGTAGCTGGGACTACAGGTGCCCACCACAATGCCCGGCTAGTTTTTTCTATTTTTAGTAGAAATAGGGTCTCACTCTTGCTCAAGCTGGTCTTAAACTCCTGAGCTCAAGCAATCCACCCACCTAGGCCTTCCAGAGTGCTAAAATTACTGGCATGGATCACTGTGTCCAGAATGTTTTTTTATTCTTCTGAAATCTTTCTGGGTTCAACCTCACACCTGAATCAATATGCCTAGCCTTCTCTGTTTTAGCTTCCAAGTCTAAGGACTAGACAGTGCCAGATGGCACTGAAGTTTGTAGTCACAGCATCATTATTTAGGTCAAAGATACTAAGCGAGCCTGTCATGGAATAGCCTATGCAACAAATAAGGAGCTGAGCAGGAACAGAGCTGTCTCCAAATCATTGCTTACTTCATTGTAATAGTCTGTCCATCTCATGAGCTGAGGTTTGAACACACAAAAGTACCATAATCTCATGTCTCTCAGCCTTATCTGCTGGGGAAGCATAGGGTATCTGAGTCACCTTTTCTGTGTCCTGAACTATAATACTTAAGTCTAGCTAACAAGTTGTATTAAATATTTAAAGGATTGTAGTTAAAAATTTAGTTGACCAAAACATTGAAATAGTCATAATGATAGCAAGAATTATAAAACAGATTTTTTTTCCCTTCTTAGACCTAATGACAACATACATTCTGGGCCAATATGAGTTCTTAGACTATATGTGATGTAGTCCAGATTAGAAATGTAATATGAACCTCTCTTATTAACAGGGCTTCCATGCTCTGCACAGTAGTGTGGAACTATATAAGTGACTGTGTAAGGTGAATTTTATGATTGTTACATGGTCCTTTTATTTTATTTTGAGAGATGGGGCCTACCTCTGTCCCCCAAGCTTGAATCCAGTGGCATGATCATAGCTCACTGCAGCCTCAAACTCCTTTGCACAAGTGATCTTCCTGCCTCATTCTCCCAACTAGCTGGGATTATAGGTGTGAGCTGCTGCACTTAGCAGTTCCATAGTCGTCAACATTAATTTTTGTCAAAACATGAAATACACTTAGGTCAGGCATGCTGGCTAACACCTATAATCGTAACACTTGGGGAGGCTGAGACAAGAGGATCACTGGGTATAGTGGTGAACACCTGGAAGTTGTAGCTACCAGGAGGCTGAGGCAGGAGGATCGTTTCAGCCCAGGAGTTTGAGGGTGCAGTGAGCTGTATTCTAGCCTGGGTGACAAAGGGAAACCTTGCCTCAAGAAAAAAAAAAAAAAAGAAAGAAAGAAAGAAAAGAAAAGATTCTTACTCAGTTAAGAGTTTAAAAAAAAAAAAAAGTCAAAACTCACATTTACTTATTAGTACACTGCAATTTAAAACATTAGAAACATTGACAATTAAAATATTTTACTTCTTTGTGAAAAACTTATCAAGAGTGACTTGAACACTGCTGACCACCTTCTCACCAAGTATACTTTTCTGTGCCTTGGGGAGTTATATCATACTCTTAAGTTTAGATTAGCTTTCAAATTTTTATCTTTTGTGCTTCCAATGCCATAAAATTTTCCATGGGACTCTTTTAATGTGAAGCTGTATCACTTCTAGGACATCAGCATTTTTATTACAGCACTTCCCTAGTTTATGTTGATAAGTTCCCTTCACTCATTCCCAGGCTATATATCTAGTGTCTCAGCAGTGTCGGCATCCCACAGGCAACTCTTTCTTCTATAACTCTATTCTTATTCAGTTTAAATTCCAGTTAGCTTTAATACTTTTCATTACTTTACTGCAGTTTAATATTTTTTTATCTTTTTTTTTTTTTTTTTTTTTTTTTGTTTAAGAGATAGGGACTTACTGTCACCCACCCTAGCGTCAGTGGCATGTTCATAGTTCACTGTAACCTCCAAGTCTTGGGATAAAGTAATCCTTCTGCTTCAAACTGACAAGTAGCTGAGACTACAGGCATGTGCTACCATGCCCATGTGCTAATTTCTAAATGTTTTTTTGTAGAGATGGAGACTTGCTGTATTACCCAGAGTGGTCTTAAAACTCCTGGTCTCTAGCAATCTTCTCACTTTAGCCTTCCGAAGTGCTAGGATCATAGGTGTGAGCTACCACACCAGACCCTGATTATCCATTTTTGTAAAATATTATATGACTTTATAACTGGGAGACAAGGAGACAACATGACTACACAGTTTGGTGTCTGTGCATGAAATGAATAAGTAACATGCTCAGTGACAAGTGACATACTGCGAAAGAAGTGATGTGATTGGTACTGATCATTAGGCATATCTGTTATTTACATAACAATTTGTGGACTGAAGACCAGACCATAAACTGTGTGCTTGATGCAGTTACTGTGACAATGAAATTTGAACTGTGTTGTTGTGGTGGTGGTGGTGTCTAAGGAGTGAAAAATGAAATACATGCCAGGGCTATGTAAAGACTGCCAGTCTGGAGAACACTGAAAACTTATAAACTCTGTGAATGGCCAAGAAAAAGCTGAGAGCCTTGTTTTCAAAAGAGTGTGCTTTCAGTAGCCATGTGGGGGAGCAGGCAGTGATTTCTACAAGTATAGCATGTGGAACTGTAACTAACTGTAACTGTAACCCTGTTGATCTGTGCTCAAGATGCAGATTATGTCTGTTTTCATGAAATAATGTTGCCTTTTGTTTCTCCTCTGCTCTCAGAAGGACCGTGTCTCATACATTCCATGAATGGAGACCTGTTAAGGACCTTGGAGGGTCCTGAAAATTGCCTGAAACCAAAACTCATCCAGGCTTCAAGAGAGGGCCATTGTGTCATATTCTATGAAAATGGGCTCTTCTGTACATTCAGTGTGAATGGAAAACTCCAGGCCACCATGGAAACAAACGATAACATAAGAGTGAGTACCCTACAGACTTTTCAGTATCCTCAATTTTTACCTTCAAGAGTGGGAGAGGGTTTACCACAGAAACCCCAGGGCTTTCTTTGGTTTATTTTTTAGAGACAAGGTCTTGTTCTTTTTACCCAGACTAGAATGCAGCAATGTCATCATACTCAATGCAACATCAAATTCCTATACTCAAGTGATCCTCCTGCCTTAGCTACCCAAGTAGCTGGGACTACAGGCCTGCCCCACCACACCTGGCTAATTTTTTGTATTTCATGTAGAGACAGGGTCTCCATATATTGCTCAAGCTGCTCTTGAACTCCTGCCTCAGTCTCCCAGGGTGCTATGATTACAGGTGCTAGCTACTGCGTCTGTTTTTGCATTGCTGAGGGGCCCTTTCCACGTTGACAGAAAATCATTAGCTATCCCTAACAAAGGTTCATGTGCCTCTCAGACCACAGCAGGTCCCAGGAGTGCTGACTGCATCACTTGCCCGACAAGCTGTGCATGAGGCCACTCATGGAAGGCAAGAATACTCCTTCCACAGAACAAGTTTCTTAGGGGTCTTCTGAAGCCATCCTGCGTGGCTTTCAGTTGCACTGCTCAGTTTTTTTCTAAATCTAAAAAATTCACTGTCTAGAGTTATTTTCCGATTATCAAAGCTAAAATAGACCATTAGATCATACCTAAAACTGGCTTTACAATTAAATAGGTTGGTGGTGAGAACATTATGACTATTTAGGTATAGCATCTAATTTCAGACTTAACTTCTTCATGAATAACAGGACCAAAACATGTTGCATTAAGGGGGTAGGGCTTCAAATTATGATGTGATTCAGGCATACACTTTTCCCACTCAATACATCAGAAAAGGAAATGCTAGTGGACCTTCTGGGATCTTGCTTCATTTTGAGGGCAGGGCTCCACAAGTATTAGAGATTGAGGAAAAGAGTAAGAACTATTCCTTTGAGAGGCTACTTTTTCAAGGTCCTTTGTTTATTACCTGCAAACTCCTTGGTGCAGGTTAAGGTAAAATGAAACTGGAGTGTCCCTATCATTTTCCAGAAAGGGGGCTGGGAGTGCATGTGACCTATGTACAAATAGGGGATCCATAACGTGTTGGGGCAGGAGCAGGGTCACAGGGGCCTCTGCCCTGAGGGTGGCTTTAGGCTATCTCTGGGCATTTTACTCATTGCTATTCCTGATCCTGTCATTTATGCTCTGGGCAGCTTAAATTATATAAATTCCCAATTTCCCAGATCTAACCTGATCACCCCCTTCTCCCAAGTAAATACTGGGGTCAGGAAGTATTTAGGAACAAAAACCTTAGATCTAGCTTCCTTTGATCACATCAGGGGCTCTTGCTGTTCTGTATCCCAGAATTACTTTAATTCACTAGTTAGCTTCCTCCTTCTGTCTCTTCATGTCCCCCTTACTCTCTGTGAGTTTCTCCATCACAATTCTGCTGGCCTCCTCCATTAAGGTGTGGATGCGGACACACTCACATTCTGCTTTTATTTTTCCCTTCCTTCCCATAATACTTCATTTAAACCAAGTACACATCAGAGGATTTTCCTTCCCTCTTTTCTTTACAATAATAATGTTGATAATCTGTCACTTTGAGTTGCGATTATATTGTCAGCTGCACTAATAAATCTGTAAAATAATTTGAAATCCCTAGCTGACTGAAACAATTTCCATGGCATTTCAGTTAGCACCAGAGGCTCTGGGAAGTTCCTTGAGGCAGCAGGAGGGAGGCTTTCTGCAGACTGTTCATATACACATGGTTCTCCTCTCTGCCCTGTAGCCATCGTTTTTTTTTTCCCTCTGTAATATTTCCCACTGGATTTTAGGCTTAAACAATCCATTGCCTTTTCCCCAGCACTCCTGCACTTTATCACACTAACTTGCAAGTGGCAACTGTGTGATTAAAGCAAGCTTGCCCAAATGAGCACTACCTGCCTGCGGCTCCAGAGACTTTTTCACAGCTAACTATCTTGGGAAGTAAGGAAGGAAACCACAGGCCGGGAATACG
This sequence comes from Loris lydekkerianus, assembly GCA_963574355.1. Lineage (NCBI taxonomy): Eukaryota > Metazoa > Chordata > Mammalia > Primates > Lorisidae > Loris > Loris lydekkerianus. The sequence continues at coordinate 40,402 of CAUYPK010053609.1, read as the reverse complement.
AGACATCACAGAGCAAAATTCCCCAGCTGCATCCTGCAGTCTGAGCCTATATAAGGAAGGACACCATGGAAACAAATTAGTCATCAGCTCAGACCAGAAATTAAGTTTCTGTGAAATACCAACAACCCTGCAGGCAGACAGCCTGGGGAAGTGGGGCACTAATCAAGGCTTCCCACCTGTTTTTATTTTAGATGCCAGATTGTTCGGTGGCATTTTGGTGAACAGCATGTCATAGTACACCAACTAGACAATGTTTAGATGTCTTAATCAGTAAGTTAAATTTAAGTAGGCAGCCTGCACAGAGCAGCAAAGTTATTTTATCCTAAACAAAGGATAGCCACCATTTCACCCATAGGAGCTCATTTATTTTCTTTTCTGGAGACTATGTTTTAGGATGTGGTCATCCCTAACAGACTGCTGGGGCCTGCTGTTACCTCCCCCAAAACTCAGGATTTCATAGGATGAGATTAACATGTCTCTGGGGCCCTCTGAAAATCTCTGGTTATAACCCAGCCTGGTACTGAGGAGGCCTCTTAGTATTAAGAACCATGTGAATGCTGATTTGGGTTGGAAGATTTAGTCAATGCTACTCTTACTGCCAGAGGAATTTGACAGACTTTTCATTAAAGAGGCCAACAAAATATTTTTTTCACCTTGGGAGATTGATTAAATGTTTTGAATACTGATGTATAGCCCTAAAAGTCCAGGTTTAATTTAATTTCAATGGAAGTAGGATTAGAGATTCTTTACTAGAACAAAGAATTAAAGATTAATGGTTTTAATTTATGCTTTAATATAGCACTTATCCAGTAAAAAGCCTCAAGTATAAAATTCAAGTGAACCACAACCATAGGTTAATGGATTTTCATCAGCTCTGTTTTATAAGTGTAGCAAATAATTGTTTGTCCTGGTCTTCACTGCAGGTCCAGATACCCCCTAGGGATTGTCATTTGTGAAATGAATGGGGGAAAAGTTATTGACTTTTACTCACCTTGAAAAAAATCTTAATATCTGTGTTTAGTTAGTAAGACATACAGAATACTTCTCCACACAGGAGTTTTTATATCTTAGATATATATTTGTGTTCTTAAGAATAAGCTATATTTAAGAGACTACTAAAAGTTTGCATTTATCAGAGTATGAATTGGTTTATGACAGCCCTTTTCTATGATTTTTAAAAAATTTGTCAAAGAGTAAAGACGTAAGACACCATGCTAAACCTCTGCATGCAGTACAGTATACATATAATTTTAAGAAATCAGATTGGTTTCTTCCTGGCTTGCTAGCATAATCTGTTTTCCTATGTTCATTGTGTCCAGATAAGACACAAGATTACAGGTATCTGCAATGACTGTTAGAACTCCCAAAGCCACCCACTGCAGAAAGGAAATTTGTATCTCAGTAAGCTCAGAAAATCAGACTTGGAGGGAAGGGGCAGGAGGAAAGGAAAGGGGAATAAGATTGGCTTTTTGGAGTAGGGAGGGACCTCTTATATCAGAAGTGGGCACACTTTCTCTATAATGAGACAGAGAATGCATGTTTTAGGCTTTGGCAACTACCTGTGAGAACAGCCATAAACAAATGACTGTGGCCATGTTCCAATAAAACCTTATTTGTGGACATTCAAATTTGGAATTCATATAATATTTATGTGTGATAACAAATTCCTTTTTTAACCCTTAAAAAACATAAAAGCAGGGCTGGGTGCAATGGCTCCCCACCTATAATCCTACCACTCTGGGAGGCAGAAGTAGGTGGATTGCTTGAACTCAGGAGTTTGAGTCCAGCCTGAGCAAGAGAGAGACCCCCTTCTCTAAAAAATAGTCAGGTGTTGGGGGGGCACCTGTAGTCCCAGCTACTTGGGAGGCTAAGGCAAGAGAATCGCTTGAGCCCAAGAGTTTGAGGTTGCTGTGAGCTGTGACACCATGGCACTCTACCCAGGGTGACAAAGTGAGACAATGTCTCAAAAGAAAAAAAAAATGTAAAAGCAGGCTAGACATGGCTCATGCCTATAATTCTAGCACTCTGGGAGCCTGAGTCGGGTGGATCCCTTGAGGTCAGGAGTTTGAGACTAGCCTGAACAAGAGCAAGACCACATCTCTACTAAAGATAGAAAAAGTAGCTGGGCATAGTGGCAGGCACCTATAATCCCAGCTAAAAGCTGAGGCAGGAGGATCATTTGAGCCCACGAGTTTGCAATTATAGAAGCTATAAAGACCAGTGTTAAGACTCTGTTTTTATTTATTTATTTTTTTCCTTTGAGGTCATACAAAAACAGTCTGTGATCTGACCAGTGTTAAGACTCTGTTTTTATTTAATTATTTTTTCCTTTGAGACAGTCATACAAAAACAGTCTGTGGTCTGCATTTGGCCCACAGGTTTTCATTTGTGAGTGTCCATTTTACAGGATCAAAGAGCAAATTCCATCTGTACCTGTTTAGCACTGGTGGGAGAGGATAGGGAGCCATAGACTAGAGCTGACTAAATGACGAGTTGGAACACTCAATCCTGGGACAAGATGTTTAACTGGGGTTTAATCACCGTGCAAGTTATAGCTCTCTCCCAGGTATTTTTCCCAATTGCTGTCAAAATCTAGCAGGCCCAGTGAAGGTATCAAAGCTGTGGGCCACCTCCTGGGTGCCAGAGGGGATGTGAGATCAGTGGGCGCTGTTTGCCAAACCTTGACACAAAATGGGCTTTGCATGTCCATGATGCTGGGAGCTCCTCATTAAGAGTACTAGTCCCGGTCCACAACACACACCATTCCAGCAGTATCTGTAGAACCAGAAGAGTTTGCTACCTCATCCTTATAAAAGTAAAAATTTAAAAACCAAAACCAAAAAAAGTCATGCATTATCTAACTTTGTCCATTTGATTTCTGAAAAATGGCAGGTCTATAGCTTATGGTTTCCTAATACTCCTCAGGGCCTCTGTCTACTCCTTGCACCACAATAGCTGGCGTAGCGTAGGAATAAATCAAACACAGGGTGGGCGCTGAAGTTTCCTAGACCACATCTCTACTGAATGTTGCTGTGTCCCACAGGCCATTCACCTGAGCCGGGACGGGCAGTACCTGCTCACAGGAGGAGACAACGGTGTGGTCATGGTCTGGCATGTAGCAGACCTCAAGCAGCTCTTTGCCTACCCAGGCTGCGATGCTGGAATCCGGGCCATGGCCCTGTCCTACGACCAAAGGTAATGCTGCTACCAACGGTGATCTGAAACACTACAGGGCATTTCTGAGTTGGGGCTCACCTTTGCAATCAAAAAAGTCAATGAATATTTGGGTTTCTAAGAACACTTCAAAAGTGTGATTTTCTTTCTGATGACATTGCTACTCTTGGACAAAGTCTGAGTTCTCAAGAAGTAGACAGGATTTCCGTAGAAAGGGCTCCAGTTAAATTGCTGTAAAGCTTGTTGTATTTCTTTAAGATACATTTTTTTTTTTTTTTTTGGTAAATAAAAATTTAAGAGCTATAAACATATTCAACATAAAACGCCTCTGTCTCTGCCTACAGCATGTAAGCACAAGTAAGACGCCAGGTAAAGATCATACCTCCCCAAGGGTAACTCTAGAGGAGGAGGATGTTTACCTGGCATCTTACTTGTGCTTAACATACAGTCGCTGATTTTAGTTCCTACTTTTATTTATTGTAACATAACATAAAATTTACCATTTAAGCTATTTTTACTTGAAAAATTCAGTGGCATTTCCTACATTCACGATGTTGTCCAACCATTACCACCATCCATTTCCAGAAACCCCACCTGTTAAACAGTCTCCATTCTACTTTCTGTCTCTTGAGTTCCTTGTAGGCACTTCCTCTAAGTGGAATCAGACACTGTCCTTGTGTGCCTGGCTTATTTCATTTAACATGTTTTCACAGTTCCTCCATGTTGTAGCATAGATCAGCATCTCATTCCTTTTTAAGGCTAAATAGTATTCTGTTGTATATAAGCACCGTGTTTTGTTTATCCATTCATCTGTTGACAGATACCTGCATTGTTTCCACTTTTTAGCTATTGTGAATGATGCTGCTATGAACTTAGTGTGCAAATATCTGTTGAAGTCCCTGTTTACAGTACTTTTGAGAATATATCCACGAGTGGAATTGCTGAGTCATATGGTAACTCTATGTTTTACTGTTTGAGGAACCCCCAAACTGTTTCGCACTGTGGCTGCCCCATTTTGCCTTCTCACCAGCATGAATGAAGGCTCCACTTCCTATACATTGTCACCAACACTTACTGTATTCTGGGGTTTTTGTTTTGTTTTGTTTTTGTTTGTTTGTTTTGAGACAGAGTTTCAAGCTGTCGCCCCAGGTAGAGAGCTGTGGCATCACGGCTCACAGCAACCTCAAACTCTCAGGCTTAAGCGATTCTCTTGCCTCAGCCTCCCAAGTAGCTGGAACTACAGGTACCCGCCACAATGTCCAGCTGTTTTTTTTGTTGTTGCAGTTGTCATTGTTGTTTTAGCAGGCCCTGGCTGGTTCAACCCCACCAGCCTTGATGTATGGCTGGCACCCTGCCCACTGAGCTACAGGCACTGCCATATTCTATTGTTTTTTTGGAGACAGAGTCTCAAGTTGTCAGCCTGGGTAGAGTGCTGTTGCATCACAGCTCACAGCAACCTCCAACTCTTGGGCTCAAGCGATTGTCTTGCCTCAGCCTCCCAAGTAACTGGGACTATAGGCGTCCTCCATAACACCCGGCTATTTTTTTCCTTTGCTTTTTTGTTTTAGCTGGCCTGGGCCAGGTTCGAACCTGCCAACCTCAGTGTATGTGGCTGGCGCTCTACCCACTGAGCTACAGCACCGCCCATGTTCAGGTTCTTTTTAAATAATAGCTGTCCTAACAGGTATGCAGTAGTCTCTCATTGTGGTTTTTATTTATACTTTCCTAATGACTAGGGATGCTGTCTTTTCACTCTCTTTATAGTCCTTAGTTGATAAAGCTTTTAATTTTTATGAAGTCAAATTTACTTTTTCTTTTGTTACTAGTGCTTGTGATGTCATATCCAAAAAATCATTGCAAAATCCAAGGTCATGAAGCTTTTCCCTCTGTTTTCTTCTGAAAGTTTTATAGTTGCAACTATTTGTCTTTTTTAAATTCTGCTTAGTATTTCTGAAATTTATTTTAATTAAAAAATTATTTTTATTGTTTGGGATTCAGTGAGGGTACAAAGAAATTAGATAAATTCCCTCTTATAATTATGCCACACCCCCAAGAGGTGTGCCATACACCATCACCCCTATACCCCTCCCCCCACTTGCTCATTTCCTTGCCCCCCTCAATATTAGCTCATCTACTGGCTTCATATTAAAATAGAACACATTGAATTCTTCTCTATTCTTGTGATGCTTTACTAAGAAGAATATGTTCCACCTTTATCCAAGTTCATACAAAAGATGTAACGTATCCCATCTTTTTTAGTGGCTGAATAGTATTTCATAGTATACATATACCATAGCTGGTTAATCCCTTGCCCAGTTGATGGACATTTAGGCTGTTTCCACATTTTGGTGATTGTAAATTGAGCTGTGATAAACAGTCCAGGGCAAGTATCCTTATGATAATAGGATAATTTTTCCTTCTGGGTAGATGCCTAGTAATGGGATTGCAGGATCAAATGCGGGGGGGGGGGAGGGGTCTAAATTGAGTTGAGTGTTCTCCATACTTCCTTCCAAAAAGGTTGTATTAGTTTGCAGTCCCACCAGCAGTGTCATAGTGTTCCCTTCTGACATCCACACCAGCATTAAGACTTTGTGATGTGGTCCACTCTTAGTAAGGTTAGGTGATATCTCAGGGTGGTATTGATTTGCATTTCTCTGATGATTAGGGATGATGAGCATTTTTTCATGTTTGTTAGCCATTCATTTTGTCTTCTTTAGAGAAAGTTCTATTCATCTTTTTTTGCCCAGTGATATATGGGATTATTGGGTCTTCATTGATTAATTTCAGTTCTCTATAGATACCAGTTATCAAGTTTTTTGTCTGATTCATAATAAGCAAGTATCTTTTCCCATTTTGAAGATTGTCTGTTTGCTTTGACTATTGTTTCCTTAGCTTTACAGAAGCTTTTCAGTTTAATTAAGTCCCCTTTGTTTCCTTTTGTTGTTGTTGTAATTGCCACGGCAGCCTTCTACATAAAATCTTTCCCGAGGCTGATATTCTCAAGTGTTTTCCCCACACTTTGAGTATTTTTATTGTTTCATGCCTTAGACTTAAATTTTTTCTCCATCTTGAATTAATTTTTATAAGTGGTGAGAGGTGTGTGTCCAGTTTCAGTCTTTTACATGTGGTTATCCAGTTCTCCCAGTGCCATTTATTGAAAAGGGATTTTTTTTCCCCTAATGTATGTTCTTGTTTGCTTTATCAAAGATTAGGTGGCTGTAAGATGTTAGTTTCATCTCATGGTTTTCTATTCAGTTCCAAATGTCAATGTCTCTTATTTTTGTGCCAATACCATGGTGTTTTGATCAGTGTGGCTTTGTAAAATAGCTGAAAGTCTGGTAGGGACATACCCCCAGCTTTGTTTTTATTATTAAGAAATGCCTTGGCTAAACAGGGTTTCTTCTGGTTCCATACTAAATGAAGAATTATCTTTTCCAAATCTTGAAAGTATGATCATGGTATTTTAATGGGGATTGCATTGAATCTGTAATTTGCTTTGGGAAGTATAGACATTTTCACGGTGTTGATTCTTCCCAGCCATGAGCATGGTACGTTCTTCCATTTATTAATATCTTTTGCAATTTCTTTTCTTAGGGTTTCCTAATTTTCTTTGTAGAGGTCCTTCACCTCTTTTGTTATGTATATTCCCAGGTATTTCATTTTTTTGAAGCTACTATGAAGGGAATTGTGTCCTTGATTAGCTTCACATCTTGGATGTTACTGACGTATACGAAGGCTATTGATTTGTGGATATCGATTTTATATCATGAGACATTGCTGTATTTTTTTTTTTTAATCACTTCCCAGAGTCTTGTTGCTGGCTCTTTGGGGTTCTCTAAGTATAATATCACATCATCAGGAAAGAGCAAAGAGTTTGACATACTCTGCCCCCATTTGGATGACCTGTGTTTCCTTCTCTTGCCTGATTGTATTGGCTAGAACTTCCAGCACTGTGTTGAATAGTAGTGGCAATAGAGATGTTTGCTTCATAAACATATTAAGGAAGAGTCCTTCCTTCTCAATTTTTTGGAATAATTTCTGCAGTATGGGTATAAGCTCTTCTTTGAAAGTTTGATAGAATTGTTGTATGACGCCATCTGGACCAGGACTTTTTTGTGTGTTGGGAGATTTTTTATTGTTTCTTCCATGTTAATTCTTGAAATCAATCTGTTCAAGAGATCTGTTTCTTCTTGATTAAGTCTAGAGAGAGGGTGTGATTCTAGGTATTGATCCATTTCCTCCACACTGTCCAATTTCTGGGCATAGAGGTTTTTGTAGTACTCAGAGATGATCTCTTGTATCTGTGTGGCATTTGTTGTTATTTTCCCATTATCATTTCTGATTGAGGTTATTAGAGATTTTACTTTCCTGTTTCTAGTTATTTTGGCCAACAGTTTATCAATTTTATTTATTTTTTCAAAAAAACTTTTTGTTAATTTTCTGAATGATTCTTTTGGTTTTCAATTTCATTCATCTCTGATTTATTTTTGGTTATTTCTTTCCTTCTGCTGGGTTTGAGATATCCACAGGTTTTGGTAACTTGTATCTTCTTTGTTATGTTTGAGGAATTTAATGATTTCCTCTTTTATCTCTTCCTGAACCCAATTATGATTCAGCATAATGTTATTTGATGTCCAAGTCTTTGTGTGAGAATGAAAGTTTTTGTTGGAGTTCCACCTGTATTGCCTTGTGGTCTGAGAAGATACAAGGTACAATTTCTATTCTTTTAATTTTGCTGAGGTTAGATTCATATCCTAGGATGTGGTCAATTTTGGATATGTACCATGGGGTGATGAGAAAAATGTATATTCCTTAGCTTTGGTATGGTGTGTTCTGTATATGTCTATTAATCCCATTTGTTCTAGGGTCACATTTAAGTTCTTTGTATCTTTGTTTAGTTAAGGGATATAATATTGCTCAGACCCATCAAAGTCTGTTTCATCAATCTGTGAGCATGTCAGTTGGGTGCATAAATATTTAAAATTGAAATGTCTTCTTATATTGTTCCTTGGGCCAGTATAAAGTGTCCATCTTTGTCTTTCAACTTTAGTTGCTTTAAATCAGCTGGTATCTGAAAACAAGATTGCAACCCCTCCTTTCTTCTGATTTCCACCTGTTAACCCTGATTCTTGTTTTGTCCTTCAGGGCTAGATGTATCTCCTGGAGAAAGTATATAGATGTCTTAATCTTTTTTATCCAGTCAGCCAACCTGTGCCTCTTAGTGTATTCAGTCCATTGAAATTTATTGAGAGAATTAATGAAGGTAGTGGGGTTCGATTCATCTTATTTTCTGAAAGTCAGTTGTGTAGTTTTATCCTTTGTGCCATTGTGGAAGCTAAGTTTTGACCTTTAGCTTCTGAGTATTTACTTTGCTGGTGGTCCATTATGGTGGTTAGTCTTGTGAATAGGTCTTAAGTATTTCCTTTAGAGCAGGTCTTGCTGTGGCGAATTTCGTCAGTGCCTGTTAATCCACAAAAGATTTGATTTCTCCATCAATTTTGAAGCTCATTCTGGGCTGAAAATTGTTTTGTTTAAGAATGTTGAAGGTAGATGACCATGCTCTTCTGGCTTGGAAAGTTTCAGTTGAAAAGTCAGCTGTCATCCTAATGGCTCTGCCTTTGTAGGTCAGTTGGCATTTACTCCTGGCTGCTTGCAGTATTTTTTCTTTCATCTTGACTTTGGACAGGTTCATTACAATGTGTCTTGGGGAGGCTTTATTTGAGATGACCCAGGGTTTGATATCCATCTGAACTGAGTGAGTCGGGGTCTTTAGTAAAACTTGGGAAGTTTTCCTTTACAAGTCTCTAATAGGGCTTCTATTCCTTTGGGATAATCATCTTCCCCTTCAGCAATCCCTATTATTTGTATGTTTGAATGCTTCATGGAGTCTCATAGTTCTCTAAGCACCTATTCTGTTTTCTTTCTTTTCTTTTCTGCCTCTTTAACTACCTGGGTTAACTGGAAAACTTTATCCTCTAGCCCTGACATTCTTTCTTCTCCATTGTCTAACCTATTTTTTGATACTTTCTACTGCATCTTTATATTCCCTGATTGTCTCCTTCATTTCCTTAAGCTCCACCATATCCTTTCTACATTCTACATATCTCTCGTCCAACTTTTGGTTCTGTCTTTCCATTTTCTCATCCATTCCTTTTATTGTCTTTACCATCCTAATTTTAAAGTCCATTAATCCTTTATAGGTGGAGTCTTCTGCAGTAGGTGCCTCATGGTCTCTTGGGGGAGTTCCTCTGTTTTGGAACTGTTTTATCATGTTGCCTGAATTTTTCTGTTTGTTCCTCCTATTGTGTGTTCTTTCTTCTTGTTCACCTCCTTGTCCTCCTTTTTACTTCTCACTGCCTCCTTTGCTTCAAACTGAAGTCCCTTGCTCTTGAGAACAGTATGTTGCAGATTGTTGCTGGGACACCAAGTGGTGCTGTGGGGGTTTTTAAGGAAATAGAGAGCACAGCCAGCATCCTCTGTGGTCCTTATTCCAAACTTAGTTGCCTTTGCTGATCACCTGATTATTTCCTCAGCATTCAGAGCCTGCTGGATTGGGATCTTAAAGCTCACAAGAAGCCTTCAAGGACAGGTCTCACAGTCCCCCTGACTCCAGTTCCTGTGGGGTGTGGGAGTCCTTCAGCCTGTCCTAAGAGTGGGTAGAATTAAGTCAGTGGTGCTTTAGCCCCCTGAAAGACCTTCTCATGACCTTTCCACAATGGCAGCCCCTTGGCCACTGAGACTTTCTCAGTTTAGCAGCCTTGCCAGCCACCAAACCTATGGCAAATCACCTCCAACCGGCATTCAAATCTGGTTGGTATATACTGTTCGAGTCCACCCACTCTTCCAAGCTTTCCACTCAACACACAGCTTCCCTCAACAACTGAAAACTCCAGAAAGGCTTCCTTCCTTTCCCAGACCTCTGTGGAGGGGCCAGCAGATCCCAGCCTATGGCAGTCACTTGCCTAATTCATCAAATTTCCACTGCTCTGGATCATACGCTGTATCTAGCTCACTATCTCCTCACTGTGCTCCCTGAGCTATGACTCTGGGTAGGATCCCTAGGCCAGATATGGCTGAGTTCTTTCTCTTTTTCCCCCAGTCGTTCTAGGAGAGCTCAGCTAAACGATCCTTATAGTCTGCCATTTTTCTCTGCCCTCTGGTTACCTCAACCCAACCCCCTTCTCAGGCCTCTATTTGTAACTATTTAAATTGCCCATGAACTTTATGACCATCCTGTATATTGGTAAGGGTCAAACTTTGTTTTACATATGGATATCCGATTTTCCTAGCACCATTTGTTGGAAAGACTGTTTGGGGTAGTGTTCTTTTGTTTTATTCTGTTAATGTGGTGTTATATTGATTGATTTTTACATGTTGAATCATTCTTGCATTCCAGGAATAAATTCCACTTGGTCATGTGTATAATGCTTTCAATATGCTGGAGAATTCAGTTTGCTAGTATTTTGCATCTGCACTCATAGGGATATTAAGTCTGTAATGTCTGTAGCATCAAGTATTCCCTCCTCTTCAGCTTTTCTGAAAGCACTTGAGAAACACTGGTGTTAATTCTTCTTTTAAATGTTTGGTAGAATTCATCTGGTCCAGGACTTTTCTTTACTGGGAGGTTTTTGATTGCTGATTGAATTATCTTAGTTATAAAATTCTATTTTTTCAGGATTCAGTTTTGGTAATTGTGTATTCCTAAGAATTTGTCCATTTTATCTCTAGGTTATCTAATTTGTTGAAAGCTTCATCTATATTTACAGCCACTTGCCATTACTTATATCACCACTTGAACTCCACCTTCTCTCAGATTAGCAGTGGCATTAGATTCTCACAGAAGTGAGAATTTTTCTGTCTTCCTGAAAGTTTTGTCCCTCATTTTCTCATTACCACCTTTTGTGTTTAGTTGATTTTTTTTTTTTTTTGTAGTGACACATATTAGTTCCTAATTTTGATATGAGGAACAAGAGAGAATACTGAATATGACTTTCTAAGGGTTGGTCCTACCCAAACTACACTGAGAAAGGTCTAATGGGATCTGCCTACGAGCAGCTCAAAGAAGGCTGCTCCAAACTATGAGACAGGACAGCAAGAAACAGCAGTAACAGCAGCTCCTGTTGTTTGTGATCATTTCAGTAAGTCACTGTGTTATGAGGATTAGGCCTTTACCCAGAGTGTTGTGTTATGAGGATTAGGCCTTTACCCAGAGTGTGATGGATATAGAATATTGCTCCCCAGAGGAGAGACCAGTTCAAATTATGGTCAATATTCTTATTCTTCATTGATTCTGTACCTGTCAGAGATACTATCTCTGTCACTTCAATGAGTGCTGCTTCCTCCACCAGCAGTTAGAGATGTTGATTCCTTCATTTGATTCTGATGTCTATATAAGGCATAGGTCTTGCCAGCCCTCGGGTTTTAGTGACGCATTTCCATGTACTGGCTATACTTGCCCTTTCTATGAGAAAGCATGCTGTGCTTTATTTTAGTAATAAAGCACCTTAGTTTTCACAAATTGAGAGAGGTTTTATGCCATCTTCTATTTTTACCTTGTGGATTTGGGGAGGGCAGTCCTTCCTTTAGTAACAGATCCCCTGGAAACGCAGGTTTGTACAACCCTTCTCTCTGTGCTTCTCCCAGGTGCATCATTTCTGGCATGGCTTCAGGAAGCATTGTTCTGTTTTACAATGACTTTAACCGGTGGCATCACGAGTACCAAACCCGCTACTGATGGCAACAGCTGCTCACCAGACCTGCACCCAGAATAGATGGGCAGGAGAAGTTCCTACCTGAGCATCATTCTCTTAGAAATAGCTATCACATCTGATTGGAACTTAACTTTGCTCAAAGCAGCAAAATATTTTTTAAAGTTAATTGCTATTTTTGTAGACTTTGCTTGATTTTTGGGGGGGAAATAGCAAAGCAGAAAATTGGCTGCTGGGTTCTGTAGTTTTAAAAAAAAAAAATCTATATTTTTAGTCATAATGAAAAGTCTATTTTCACCAATTATGGAAACATACAGTGGAGCTAGCAAATCCACTTATTCTACCTATATTATGAAAAAACATTTCCCATTTATCTGCAATCTTGAGAAATATATGATTTTAACATTGGGGAAATGAATTACAATACTGGGTTAGGGGAAGTTTATGCAGTAATTTGGGTCCTGTATTTTTAGAAACAGTTGTGCTTCTTCAGTGCTGAAATTTCTGGGATTTAAATAGTAATATTTAAATTATGGTAAATGTTATTTAAGACATTTCAATGAATTGTTTCTATCATTATTATTCTTCAAGCATGTTTTAGGCCTAGAAAAGTATGGTTTGGGGGAAGCTACTTTATTTTACTGTGTGGTTAATATAAAAGATCTAAGTTATAGCAAGTGTGAAATAGTTACCATTTTTTCCTGATCTGTCATCTTCATAGCACAACAAAATAAAATGACAGAAGTGCTCTTGGGCTCACCCACCACCTTTGTTTTTCTTTTAAAGTAAATGAAAGTACCAAAGTTCACCCTCTGGTGTGACTGTGCCCAGATAATGAGGCAGGACCATTACTGGGGCGCCCCCTCCCCAGATTGATAGAGGCCACTGGGTGCTGTATTAAGCAACACCTGTTTTACCTTCTATTTGTTATTAAAAACTATCTCCACCTTCCTTTTGATTAGAAGTTTGTATTAAGAAACAATGTTATTTTGGTGTTGTATTATTCTACTTTTCTAGTAGAGTGCTGTGTGGAATTCTGTGAAAAATATTTGAGAAAAGGCCTGTATTGCATAAATAAATTCTTTGTAAAGTTGTGAAATTTGAGTTGAAAATATTTTTTCCCCCTCTATTGCAACTTACATAAAGAGGTCCCTCTTCCTTTCCCCCTGCACATTCAGCTATTCTCTAAAAGCAAATATTTGGAATGAGTAATTCAGTCTGACAGAAAAGAAAACTGAATAATGGCATTTGTGCTTGAATTATTGGAAATCTAAATTTAAACAATAAAACAATTACTCAGAAAGAAAATGACGAACTCTGGTTCAGGCATGGTTTTTGATCAGTAACTAGTAAGAGACCCCCCTAACTGAAACAGGAAACCAAGCTTTCTTTGGGCAAATATCGCCTCCTTTTATAGAGACTTACACAAATGACCTAGACCTGACTCTTACATGTGACAAAACAAGGGACTTTAAATGTAATGTTCCATAAGAGTCATGATTTTATAAACCATTAAGAAAGAAAATGATAGATGATAAAACATGAGAGTGGGAAAGAACATCTTACTATCAAAGAAATGTGCAAGTTACTGGTAAATTAACTGAACTAAACATCCTCACTGATACTATGAAAATTACACTTTGGAAATTTACTTTTAGGGGGGAAATGGTAGAAGAAAATTAGCACTTCCTTAGTCACACACCACACATAAGATATGTCAACTACTCTTTCTTAACAAGTCTAAAACAAAGTCAATAAAGCAGCTTCCTTTAGAAAACTAAAAAAAGAGAAAAAAAATCTTTGCCTCCTCTACCTTTGTTTTAAAAACTTACAGCTATGGAAGATTAATTGAAATATAAAGTAATAATTCATAAAATTAATATAACTGGCATCAACACAGGGCTTCTTAATGTTAGAATCTGTTTTACAGTACTTGTTATGTTTACTCAATCTTCACTTATCAAATTTTAACTCTTTAACAGAAAACCACCATGACTGCAAATAAATGTAAACCAATTAAGGAACAAAAGGTCAAAGTTTAGGTGTCGAGGGTGAATCTGAATGCTCCACAGCACAAGAAGCATGGCTGCATGTTTCCGGAAGTGGCTGCGGCTGAATGGGCTGGAATGGGCCATCTGTTTGGTCTACACACAGCCCTTGAAGGCTGGTTTAAAATGCACTGCCTCAAGAAATTAAGATTTTCCTTTCTGACATACTGATTCTTCCTGAAATACAACCAATCAAGTCCCTGAGATGTCATTTAAGAAATACCGGTAGATCTCAAGCCGAAAGCCAGAGGGCTTAGAAAATAGAGGACAGGAAAATCTGAAAGACATTGATACAAACTTCCAGGCAGCTCACTTGCATATGAGCATCTTACCCCAAAGTAATAGCCACAAATAATTGTTTTTATAAATCAATCCAATGAGTAAGAACTATTTTCCCCATGAAAAAACATCACACTTCAGATCTGCTTGGCATATAAAACAGGATGATTCAAAATGGCCTGCACAGAAACCACAAGCAGCTATGTTGTGTGCAGGATATGAGGTCAGTGGTTTCCACCCCCAGTTACCTTTTTCACTCAGCTCCAATAGCAGTGCTGAGCCACATGGTCAGAGGGGCAGTGAGATGGCAGGGGTCAGGTGATGTTGCAGGAGATCGCCAGGATGCAGGATCCCGGATACAGCCAGACTACACCTACTTTGTACCCTTGTTAGCAAATACACCTGAACTGAAATAGCACAGAACAGCTCACAGCCACAGAGGAAGGGGTGCGGTGGGGAGTGTCACTAGGGACCTTTGACACATTTTTACTGGATTATGATTTCAAGAACTCTTAGACACACACATCCCAAACTTGGCAATGACACAAAAAGGTTAAGAAGCAGGAGCATTTAAATCCAGCTTTCATTTAAACAGCTGGAAGAACACACCTCTGAGCTGGGTGAAGTGGCGTCACCAGCTTCTGGTGTGTGGCAAGATGACAGGGCAGCAGGCAGCTCCATAGCCTCACGTGAAATTAGGCCTGAGCATGTCCACAGACAGGAGGTGAGAACACGACTCAAATCTCCGAATTTGCACAAACCCCACAGAGGAGCAGATATGCCGAAGCCCCACTGGGCTATTTCTGTCCCACCACAGTAGGAGGAGATGCTTGTCTATTTCACCCAGCCTTCCCACCACCCTCTTTGTGTGTGCATGAAGTGTAATCTATGTTAATCACACAGGCTTCCCATATTATCCTTGTGGGGATTAAAAATCACTTAAAAGTTCTCTTTGATTTCCTCTCAGAGGAGTGAGCAAAATCGCTTTAGTATTTTCTTTTGGATAAATTTGAAAACTTGAGTCCTTGAGGAAATTCCTGGGTCCCTCTGTAGTCATGACTATCTATAAACCCCAAACTACTGTTAGCCACACTGACTCCTCACTCCCAGCCCTGGCTGCTTCCAGAACCAGAAATGCAGATCACTCAGAGGGAGGCACATCACAGCTCTCTCCCTGATGACACAGGGATGGTTTGGCCTTCGGCAGGCTGTCTTCTTTGCAACAGCCAGGCTTCTCTGGCAAGGTTACAAGTCAGACTATCCATGTTTCTGCAATTTCCAAGACATCAGCCATCATATCCCAGAAACATGAAGTGAATTATTTCTGTCTTGAGTTCAGCTATATTTTTCCTTGCCAAAACCACAATTTGGGGGGTGTGAGGAAGGCTGGTTATTTCCTTATACCTAGCAGGAAGAAGCTGGCAGCTTTGCAGCTTCAGACTTGGATCACTTGAAAGACAATCCCCAGGCCCAACGTCAGCCTCAGCATTGACAGGTGTCAAGCCAATTCTCGCACCACACCAGACTTGGTTCCCTATGATGAAACCATCCTGACCATGCTGGAGGCCTCTGGTACCCAGCTCTGCTCAAAATGAGAGGGGCATGACAGGGGAAGATGATGGTCTCTGTACCAAATATACCCTTCTCTTCTCCCAGTCTTTCAATGCTGGCAAGCCCTTTCCACAGCTTGACTGTCTTTGAGTTCAAGGATTTGCATTTTAAATCCTCAGATAGACACTTAACATCCCCCTACCCCTAGGCCCAGACTAACCAAAGCTGTACATATCAGCTTCCCTCTGTAGACTTTGATTTCTTTGATTAGACTATTTAGACTTTGATCTAAATAGCCACAGGACACTTGACATTTAAGGGCCCCTCTGCTTCTGATAACTCGTCAGCCTCCTCAATTTTGTATCCCTTTGTCAGTGGTAGAAAATCTCCTTCATCCCACGTGGCCTTATGACAGACTTGTCCCTTCTAACGTATCTCCAACCACCAACAGGATGGCCTCCTTATAGGGCACCTGCCCGGGGAGCACCAGCAAGGTTGGAAAAGCTCTTAACTATTTTGTGTTTCCTTATTTATTAAATGCAGACATTTGTATCTATGTCTCAGGGCTGTGAGGCAGCTCAAATGAGATCACAGGAAATACTCTGTGAGCTGTAAACTTTTATGTTTGTTATCGCCCATCATCTAAGCATTCCCAAGAACTAGACAGTCATTCCTTTAGAAAGTAGCTGCTTCCCTTGGTAGCGGGAGGCACTGGAGATACCTGCTCCATCCCGGCTCTGCTGCTGTCTTGATAGTGCTTACTGCAGAAAATCTGCTCCTCCTTATCTAGAGACGTATTCTGGGGAGAAACCAGCAGAGACAACATGTTACCCCAGCCCAGCCTCAGGTCACAGTTTCCACGACCAGAGAGCACGACAGAGCATGTCAGGGACTCGGAAGCAGAAGAGAAGAAATAACATCAAGCTTCTAAGAGAAGCCTTAAAGGCAGCGGTGTAGGGTACCCACCCCTGGGGAACAGGCTGGCCTTGGCCTCTGCTCCTACTATAACCCGGGCTTCTGTCACTCCACTATTCTCTTAATAGAGTCTTACTTTGACTTTGCACTCAAATCTGACCTTTGACTCAAATCCTCCTGCCTGCTGACCTTGGGCTGACCATCAGAGCAGCTAAAATCAGTCTGTACCCCTTTTACAGAACAGTGCTTCACAGATTGCCCCACCAGTACTTCGCTACCAAGGGCTTCAAACACTTTGCACTTCTACTGCCCTCTGACCTTGACAGTCATTGCTTTCTCTGCACCACACAAGCCAAGGCCCCAAGGACAGAAGTCAAGCCTCAGCTCAGTCTCCCAGCTACTACCCCCCATGACCTGCGCATGCTTCTCACACACAGTGAGGTTACACTGATGTTTCTCAGCATTAGATGCTGCAGACATTTAAGCAGCTCTGTTGGTTCCTGGTGGCGTGGTAATCACTGCATGCCACACACCCAGACCTTTCGCAGGAAGCAGGGCTGTCGACCAAGGCCCTGGACAGACAGGTGATAGAATCTCAGCACTGTGACCTCACACACAGGTTTGGATCAGTGTCCTAGTCTGCTGACTTCCCTAGAAGTGAGTCCATTCCATTTAAAACAACAGATAAACATTCTTTCTACACTATGATTCACATCACATATAAGAAGGGGGGAGGTGGCATCAGAGCAAAGACTGAGGCCGCGGACCTCTTTAGAGCTGCCTTGCTTGGCCAGGGAGGCAGCTACCAGCCACATGTGAAATGTGGTCTCTCCAAATTGAGATGTGCTATAAATGCAAACACATATCAGATTTCAAGGACTTAGTACAAAAAATGAATATAAAATGTCTCAATGATTTTTTATATTGATTACATGCCAAAATAATATTTTGGATATATTTAGGTACATTAAGCTAAATAAAATAGACTAAAAATTAACTCAACCTGTTCCTTTTTTTTTTTTTTTTTTTTTGAGACAAAGTCTCACTTTCTCCCCCTAGACAGAGTGCTGTGGTGTCATAGCTCACGGCAATCTCAAACTCTTTGGCTTGAGCAATCCTCCTGCCTCAGCCTCCCAAGTAGCTGAGACTATAGGCACCCACCACAACGCCTGGCTAGTATTTCTATTGTTAGTGGAGACAGGGTCTCACTCTAGCTCAGGCTGGTCTCAAACTCCTAAGCTCAGGTAATCCGCCTGCTTCATCCTCCCAGAGTACTAGAATTATAGCCTTGAGCACTGTGCCTGGCCCATCTGCTCCTTTAAAAAAAAATTTTTTTTTTTATTGTTAAATCACAGCTGTGTACATTACTGCAATCACCTGTACCCATTCGAAGATGCACCATAGATGTGGCCCCACCCATTAGCTTTAAAAAATTTTTTCATGTGATAGTAGAATATGCTAACCTACGTGCCCTGCATTATATCCCTATGAGGCTGCAATCTGCTCTCCAGTTCTTTCTCCATCAGCCTGCCTTCTTTTCAATTTGGTTAGTCTGTCCTGAACTGTCTCCACTATCTCTTAATTCACATTTCACCATTTTATCCATAAGGATATTCTGGGGAAGTTTTGCCAAATGCCTTTAATTCACATATTCAATGAATTTCTCTCATAGCAACCTTTCTGAAAACAGAGAGACAGAAAATGAGAGGCTGGACTCAGCCCTACTGCTGAGTCCAGCAGGCGCCCACCACCGCCTCAGCAGGTCACCACTTCCCGCCTTTTAACCCTACTCAAAGGTCAATTTCTTTAGCCACTGATCTCCAGCTCAAGTATGGAAATAAACATACAGTATACAAGAAGCCAGTTCTCTCCTTGCAAGATCTGAGGAACCCAGCGTTTAAGTGCCTGTATTTAATTTGGATTCTGAGAACAGATAGAGCTTAATAAATGTTAGCTAAATACATGGGCAAGTGAACGATTTTCTTATGGTACCAGAATATTTAGGATCATTGTTTAGATGATGTGTCACCTCCAGGCCTTGGCTCACCCCCGGATGAACAAGGTACCCCTAAAGGAACGTGTACCTTAGAGTTGGGAAAAACCAAAATTGCATCGCAGCCCTGTCTCCTGCTGATTCTGTGACCCTGGATGTCTTACTTAACTTCTTCCTTGTCTCCTCTACCACCACTAGGCTTTTCTGGGACTGTAATCATTCAAAAGGCAGCACGCTGTCCTAGTTCATGCTACTTCCTTTCTCCATCCCATCCTCACAGAGGGTGACGGCAAGTGCTGGACAAGAAGGTGCTGCTCGTCCTGACACCACTGACTGCCACTGTCCTGGCCACTAAGTCTTCAGCAACAGTTCCAAGGATGGAGTGAGGTTTCGGGCCCTGGTCAGTACGGGGTCGTACTGTGTTACTGTTTTCATTCCCCTCCTTCCTTTCCATCAGCTCTTACATTAACAAAATCATTTCCATTGAGAGCTATGAAAAGTCTTTTCTTTTTTTAATTTTTTTTTTATTGTTGAAGATTCACTGAGCGTATAAGAAACCAGGTGACACTGATTGCATTTGTTAGGTAAAGTCCCTCTTATAATTGTGTCTTGCCCCCAAAAGGTGGGTCACACACTGAGAACCCCACCCCACCCCTTTCCCTCTTTCTTCTCTTCCCTTTTCCCCCCTCCCTCCCTCCAAGAGCCATGAAAAATCTTGCTCACTAACCAGTGAAGAGATACGTGCAGAATGTTCTAGACCTACATCATAGCTTTTCCAAAACTGCACTCCTGCAGCCTGTGCCTGCTACAGCTGTGGGCCTAGGAAGCCCATCTGCCTTTTGTGACCAACATCTGGACCAATTAGGGCTTGGCGTGAACCCAAATATCATTGCATCGCCTGGCCTGTCAAATTTTCTCATTCCAAGGGAGACTCAGAGCTAAGTTAGATGGTTTCAAGCCCTAGAGTTGTAAAGCCTTGAGAAATTGGGGACAGAGGCAACACCAGGCTAACCCGTGCCCCAGCTAAGTGGAGGTTATGAGGTGGCGGAAGCCAGGAGCCTGGCAGTGGAAGCTGTGAGGCACTGGAAAGAGAGACAGGAGACTGTGTAACCTCTGAGACAGAGAGACACCAGGAGGGCTCCCCCGGGTCCCCATCCTCTAACCTTCTGCTATTGGTTTCATAAGATGCCTCTGGTGTAAACCAATAACCCGTCTATATTCTTGAGCGTTTGTTCGGTGAGTTTCTGCACCCACAATCAAAGAAACTATCACCAAGACCTACCTCTGAAGATTCTTCCCAAGTCTTCTCTTTCCCTACAGTGGCCCTGAGACTTTACAAAATCAGACCCTGCCACCTGTCAGAACCTGGGCCAAGGTGGTGTGCTTTGATCCCACATGCCCTTTGCAAGACAACAGCCCAGAAACCTTTGCCAATCCCTGATTAATTTTTCTCAAGAGGGAAAAGTTTATTGCAGGTTGGGTACACTTGTAAAAGGCAAAATCTAACAGTAAGAAGGAACCCTAGGGCCTGCCAGTTGAGAAGATGAGCAGGTAAAACAAATACACCAATTATGTACAATTATTAAAAAGAGCAGGGCAATACACAAAAAGGAAAAACTGCCAGCAGCCTTCCGGAGTTAACAGAGGATGTCCACGGAGCACCTTCCTGCCCCGGTCCTGGCTGTGCCTCAGGCGAGTTTCCTCCCGTGTGGTTTCCACCCCAGCTCCAGACGAGCAGCAGATGATGATGGGGACACTGGGGCCCTCAGGAGCCATGTTCACACTGCTCTGCCAGCAGCTGCCTGAAAAGAAGCCCCACTTGATGCCACAGGTGCCAAGCCTTTCCCTAAAAATCCCCGAGGGCAGCCTCCCTGGCACGTCCTTATACATGCGCTGGGACAGCTGGTAGAAACACGCAATGCTGGGGGAAGACATGGCTTCTCCTGTGTCTGTGTATAAATAAACACCCAGTGCTGCCTCAGATGAGCCTGGCACCCCAGCCCAATGGCTATGCTGCTTTGTGGGGCAAACCAGGAGCACTTGTCAAAGTCCAGCGTCAATGTCCAGTGACAATGTCTGGCATCCATGTCCAGTGACCAAACTTCTTCAGTGTCCGCTTCTTCTGTTAGAAAGCCAGTCCCTCACCCCCCTCAGCAGCAGCAGGTGTCGTGTCACTTCTCACTGGGCTCTCACAAAGGGACAGACGCAGTCCTAAATCTTTTGTAAAAAACAAAACTCAAAAAACAAAAAGGAACACTCTGAGTTTACTTAAATAAGGGAGCGATCTTGATTCATCCAAGTGTTTCTATAAAAATGCATTTAATGCTGGATAAAAGTTGCACATTCTCCTGGTGTGGCTGTAAAATGTCCACTGAACTGAAATCAGGGATGATTTAAAACAAGTCACTCTAAGTATATGTCAGCAAAGCTGCCGCCCGCGGCCTGTGACACCTGCAGGAACCAGAGGGTAGAGTCCAGAGCACCAGCGAAGGCCGCGGCCGGCACTAGACTCCATGCACCTGGTCCCTGTCCCCCACAGCCTGGCAAGGCCAACAAGCTCCCAGTCACAGAGAAAGGCTCCTTCGTGAGGGCAGCACGGGCTAGGCCGAGCAGAAGAGTAGGCTCCTGGTGTGGCGGAGGCGGATGAGGTGGCTCGGCCTGTGCAAGGGCTCAGTCTCGGTGGCGGCGCCAGGTCCCTGCCCGCTCACCACCTGTGGCAGCAGGGGGACAAGAGGGTGTGGGAGATTCCGGAGGGGCTGCCGCCCCGGACACAGGGCTCCCCTCGGCGGCAGGAGGCACTGGAGAGATCTGCTCCGTCCCGGCTCTGCTGCTGTCTTGATAGTGCTTACTGCAGAAAATCTGCCCCTCCTTATCTAGAGCCGTGTTCTGCGGACAAACCAGTAGAGACAACATGTTACCCCAGCCCAGCCTTAGGTCATAGCTTCCATGACCAGAGAGCACGACAGAGCATGCAGGGACCCGGAAGCAGAAGAGGAGAAATAACATCAAGCTTCTAAGAGAAGCCTTAAAGGCAGCGGTGTAGGGTACCCACCCCTGAGGAACAGGCTGGCCTTGGCCTCTGCTCCTACCATGACGCAGGCCGGTGGCCCAGGGAAAAAGCAACTCGGTGTCCACTGTCCTATCTAGTGCTGAGCTGTGCCAGAGTCTGGACTGCTCTGCCCACGCCTAGACCTGAAGCTCAAAGGAGTCCTGAGACAATTAGTGAACCCGAGGAGGGGCTCAGTCTCCCAGTTTGCTTTTTCAAAGAAAGTTCTGTCACAGATGAGAAAGTCCTTCATATGTCCCATCTGTAAGTCACCCCGCACAGCCCTATGGTGGTGTAATCTATAAAAGGTCCAGGAATCCGATGGAGCCATGTCACCCACTTTTCAGGTCCTACTCGGCCTCCTCACTTGTTCTCTCCTCGTGAAGGATTCTGCACCTGGACAACCGGGAGTTTTCAAGCTGCTCAGGGAGCGGAGAGCAGCCACAAGAGTGAGGAAATCGCCTTGCTCTCCGTCCCCAGGCTGGAAAGTGAGACCTCGCCTTCTTTACTCCCTCTTGGAACATTCTTGCTTGTCTGGTGAGAAACCCATCAAGCTGACATTTCACTGGGTTGTCCAAATATGATGGGGCCTGTAGTTCTCAGGTACCATCAACTAAAAGGAACGATGGTCCAAAGTCATCTGTAATCTAACTACCCTCGGGCAAAATGCACTGTAGATTCTTTCAGGACTTGAACAAAAACAACAAAAAAGTCTGGAGAAAAAAATAATCGATGACAGGGCTTGCCCAGACTGACTTGTGTGGCACTTGGTGCCAACTATAAAATGCGTGTTCTCCATAAGCCCTGCCAAGCCTAGGCTGAGCGTTCCGCAATTCCCAAGGCCAATTTTGATTACTTAGAGAAGCGGTAACTGGAAAAGCCTGGTCAGAACTGTCGTTTCCGGGCTCCTAGTGGAGAGGAGGCCGCCCCACCCCAGCTAACATGAAAAACGCAGGCCGCAGTTTTTCCTACCACATTGCTCCTTGTTAGGAGAAAACAGTAACCCCAGTTATTTCTCCTTTTCTCGTCCTGTCACGAGAACAGGTATTGTGTGCGGCAGGGAAGCATGGCCGTGCAGTTAGTACATACCGTGGCCCTGGACCTAGTCAGAGGGAAGCACAGTGCAGGCAGCGGGAGAGAAGCAGGGACAGAAACCAGACTTACTTCCAACAGAAGCAACATGAGTGAAACAGTTTTGTCTATTTTAAATTAAGAAAGCTGAATCGTTCCCCAATTTTCCTCTAAAAGGAAGCGTAATCCCTGAGTGGAGAACCCAGTCCTCTGGAATCCATCCTTGCTCAAGTCTGCACAGGAAGATACAGGGCTGAGGTTTCCTATCACTCCCTGTCCGGCCTCCTTCGGGGTCTGGGAAGGGGGAGCCCTCGGGGTACACACCCTGCATGTCACGGCGAGTCAGACAAAATAGAAGGGTGATAATCCCAACCCGTAGCCTCTCTGAAACCAAAGCTTTATCTAATAAGATTATCTCCTCTTATCTCAAAGGCTAACTGTATACTGTCTTATTGATAAAAATTCATCTTTGGAAAGACAGCTTGAGAAAGAGGACAACACACCTTCACAAAGGCACTTGTCTTAAGCTGCCGTTCACAAAGAGGCTTTTTCTATCTAAGTGGAAAATAGCTTTTAGCAGGAGAACCTGGACTCGTCGCCCTGTGTATTTGCCAGTTTCTGATCTAGGAAGGAAGGCAGTGTGGCAAGCTGAGATGTTTTAAAACACAGTTTTCCAAAGGCGCACTTGGCTGGCTAAAAAGGGCACCAGTAGGACAGGAGACCCATGCCAGTAAGGAGCTAAGAGCTGGGCTGCAGTGTCAGGAATCGGAGACAAGCATGCGGACTGCAGGGCTGCGGGTTAGGGGTGGCTCTGACGAAGCGCAGCACGTCGAATACCAGGGTTCTGCTTCAGGCCTTCCCACTGTCCCAACTGGGTAAAGAAGGAAATTCTGAGGTGTCTCTCAAACTGTCAAATCAAACTGTCAAATAAAATGCAGACAACAGCAGGAACGTCACTTTGTTTTGCCTTTCTTTAACAATTCCTATCCTATAATTTTGTCCCTGAAGCCTCAAGCCCCAACTTTGCAGGAACACTGGGGTGAGCATAGAAGGAAGGTTCTGCCTGTTACCTATGCAGTAGTTGTCTGAAGATTCAACCTCAAAATATTCACATGCTATGTCCATTCTTACTAGTATCTGCAGGAAACCGTATGAGCCCTACTTACTCTAGTTATAAGGACATACGAATACCAGGGAGAGCCATTTCAAAGTTTTGTGTGTGTTTTTTTTTTTTTTTAAACAGGGTCTTACTCTGTGCTAGAGTGCCATGGCCTCAGCCTAGCTCACAGCAAACTCAAACTTTTGGGCTTAAGTGATCCTCCTGCCTCAGCCTCCTGAGTAGCTGGGACTACAGGCCACCACAACATCCAGCTAATCTTTATATTTTTTTTACAGACAGGGTCTCGCTCTTGCTCAGGCTGGTCTCCAACTCCTTGAGCTCAGGCAATCCACCCACCTCGGCCTCCCAGGGTGCTAGGATTACAGGTGTGAGCCACCGCACCGTTATTTCCAATATAAAAACATTTAAAACTGTTCCCAAGGACAAACACACAGACATGAGGTAATGGTAAAGAGGACAACACAGAAGCATCACCAGCTTCCCCGACACAACCATGCCCCAAACCAGGTCCTGAGCTGGGTGAGGATAAGCAGCAGGCCTTCCCCTCCCACCACTTTTAAAACAAGCCAAAATTTACAGGCCAGAGCCCAGCTCTACTGGTCTCTCCTGTAGTGCTGAGTGTGATCATGACGTTCAGCAGTTCCTCAGAGCTAACAACCTGCAGAGTTGTGTAGGGAACGTGGGGTTAGAGAGGCCCTGCCAACATGCGCAGAATGACAACAGAACACACGTCAACACACAACTTTCACAATCGCCATTGGAATTACAGGTAAGAAAGGGGTGTTCATTCACACTAACACCCTATTAAAGCCCAGGGCTTTGACATTTGACTGCTGAACTTCTTCACCAGCAAATGGGAAAATGCTGCTCTTACGTCAACCATGTAAGGTAGGCTCTGTCTGAGGGGAGCTAAGCGTCCTCATCTGGAATCAAGTCTAGGCCGGGCCATAAGGCAGAGCTGCTGATCATCACAGAACCTCTGCTGAGAGTCATTCATAGAGAGACTGGCACAGGCTTTTGGCCACTGATTCCTATCTGAGCCCCCGAATCAAAAAATGACCCAGGCAATGACTCCCTCACAAGTCACTGGGATTTCCCCTCATCCCTGGGTACAGGGCTGTGAAGGTTCTCCCTCTTAGAAGACTGTGAGGCTTCACTAATACAGTTATTAAATTTTGATGCAACAAATCTCTCTTCTTAAGGTTTTCAGTACATATTGAGAATGCCAATTGCTCATGTTTTATTTTTCTAACTTTTCCCAGAAGCTGCCTTACAATGCAGTGCACGGCCGAGCTGCAAACCACTTATCCCATCCATCAGTGCCAGCGCTCCTAGGGGAGTCACTTGAAAATGTTCTCATGCTGGGGGCTGGATCAAGATGGTTCTTTTCAAAGTGTTTAGGCTGTAATTCTGTGACAACCCTGACTTCCTAGGTTTTCAGCAAAACACTGCTGAAATGCTAGGAGAAACCACAACTCAAGAGACCTTTCCAGCATTCTGGCTCAGAGCACCCCTAACGTCCAAGTCATCAAAACACCCAGTTTGCAAACTGGGGCTTTGTGTGGCTACAGGGGTGCAGCAGGGGGGCTGCAAGGGCGTACAGAGGGAAGGCTGACAAATAAACACAGTCTGTCCTGGAGGAGAGGAGACAGACAGACCAGAAGGTGCTGAGGCCGGTGGATGCCCAGTACACACTGCAGGGCATTTCACACCATGGGCTGTGGGCTACATGGAGGTGTGTGGTTGGCAGTGTGGGCGTGGGCTTTCCTTCCAGCATCTATCTGGACCCTGCACCTCCTCAGGTTAGGTTCCTGGACTACCATGCACCATAAGAATAATCAACTGTTTCCCCTCTGGTTGGACAGGAAGCAAACAAACGCTTTCCAGAGGGTGAGAGGCCTGTCCTGGGGTGAGGGTGATGGGCTGTGGAGATGGCCCAGTCCTAGCTGTCAGGACCCAGGTCACTGGGGAGGCCAAGATGTAGGAACTCGAGCGCCTGACACCTCAGAGCGTGGACTCTCTCCTACCTGCTTCTGGGGGTGGGGCGGGGAGAACAGAGGTGCCTTCAGTTTTACCCGGCTACCGTGATGGGGAAAGACACTCAGAGCTGATGTACAGCCCAATCTCATGGGTGCCTGGGCCTGGACAGCTGGTGTGGGGTATGCTGACCTCACCTCTGGCTCAATTCTTATTTTTTCCTGCCCTATTCTCCTTTAGCTTCACCTACTTTAATACTTTATTTTAATCCATTGTGCTTATGCATTTAGGTAAGCTGCCTTAAAAAACATTTTGGAAGAAAGGGCTGAAGAAAATAGGGCCATTGTTGTTACTGGCCTCTCCTAAAAGTTTGCCAATACAGAAAAAAACTAATTGTTTTTACATTGTTCTGTACTTTTAAAAGCCCCCAAACTGTCTTTTATAAAACACTGATTTTTTAAAAAATGAAATTTGTTTAACTCTGGCCCATTTCTTTTCCCAAATTCCAAAGAATAATTCATCTCTAAAATCATCTCTTTCTGAAGCCCTGGGCAGACAGGGAGTTACTTCCTCGTTCTGTAATTTCCACTGGGTTTGGAGTCTCCCTCTAGATGAGAAAGCAGAGGTGAGAGTGGAAGCAGCTCCCTCGCAGGGCCCTGAGCCCAGGAGCCGCCTGGCGCCTGGACCCATCAGACGAGTCTTGCTGGCACCTGCACAGGCCCAAACTGCAGTGCCCACAGCCTAGGAGTTGGCCAAATGAGTGCCCTCCACATGCCAAGCCAACCTGCACATGAGAATAGGGACATGGAAGTACCAACTTCCATGTGAGAGGAGTTCTTAGCTACTTAATTCAAAGGATTCAATGTCGGCTCAGCAGTCAGGCTGGACAGGGCAGTGTCCCACAGCAGAAGAATGCGTGCCACTCACCATGATGACGGAGACCCCAGTGGTGGTGCTGTTCTGTTTGGGAAGCGCATTATTAAAGTGCTGTTTTAGTTTACCTGTTACCTCAGCTTGCATATTATTCTCCTGGGAGGCATCATCCTATAGGAAAGAAAAAAATCAAATAGGGATTTGTGACCATCACATTTAAGCTGCCTGTCCCTTCACAGTCATCCCCTTGCCCTAGATCTCTTCCTTAAAGGGCTGATCTGAGCCACAGGATCAGCAGAACAATGATGTTTCAAAAGCAATTACTGTTCCTATGTGGCGCCCTCAGAAAGACCCTGTGCAGCTGGCACCACTCCTCAGGCCCGGAGGAGGCTGAAGACAGGGTAGTCTCCAATGACGCAGAAGCACCATTCTTTAGGCTTCTGAGCCCTTCCCCCAAGACACATAATCTAGAATGATCCCTCTCAAGGAGACACCAAAATTAATTAACAGTTTATCATTTTAGTTAAGAATTCATTTAGTTGTTAGTTTTTATTGCTCATAAAGAAATGTGGCATCTCAGCTACCTGGTCCAAGAACCGAGTCACTTAGTCTAGAAGGGCAGCGAGCAGGGTCAGAGAGGGTGCACCAGAGGTCACAAAGTGGGGGGCAGTGGAGGTGCACAGGGACACCCCCACACTGCCACCCACGTTAACAAAAGCCTTTGGGTCAAGTAAATCAGCTTCCATCTCCTGGAGCCTCCAGGGTATGAGGAAAATGTAAACTCCCTGTTGTAGCTGTTCAGTGTGCTACATTTACCCTAAACCCATAGGCATCACCCACGTCCAAGGGGACTCTGCCCAGCTGTGAAGACACAGTGTCTCCGCCTCCCAGCAGCAGCAGGGGACTCCCATGAGCACAGTTGTAACAACACAGAGATCAGGGTCTGAAACGTGCTCACTTGCAGGGCAAAACTCGAAAACGCTCAACCCCAGAAGCATAGAAGGTGAGAGCGGAAAGCTCGTTAAACCGCCTCGCACCCAACTCCTTCATTCTGCAGATGAGGAAACTGGGTCCCAGCAAGTGCCAGAGACTTACCCAGGTTACTCACAAGCAAGGTCTAAGACTGGGACCCTGGTGCCACCTGCTTTCTCCCCGGTAGCCACCTTCAGGCCACCTGCTCATCAGCAGAAACAGGCATTTCGCCAACCACAGAACTCAGAAGCGGAACTTTGCATGTGCTGTTAGCCACAGAACACACAGACGTTCGTTTCCTACGAATGTGGCTACTTACTGACACCCAGGGGTGACTCAGGATTTGTCCTGCGGTACACCGAGCTTCAACGTTTACCTGAAGCATTTGACTGATTAATTCCTAAAAATAAAAATAAAAAATAAAAAAATAAAAATAAAAAAATAAGACCCCAGAGGAAAAGAAAGGCAGTACAGAAATCTGAGTTTGTACAAGCACTTCAGTGAAAAGCCAACACGGGGGCTCGGCCACGTGGATTCCCACTCTCAGCATCTACCCCCCCAGCGCCCATGACACTGGCACACACCAGCACAGCACACGGCAAGAGAGGGGCTCTCCTGGGTCTACGTGAAACCAAGACGTCCTCTCTTGAGACTTCTGGTCACTATTTGCATCCCACAGGGTAAAACTGCAGTATTTTTCCTTTTGGCAAGTCAGTATGTCTCAGAGGTTCCTGCCTATATTCTGACAGATGCCCAAAACATACTTCCCTAAGTGAAAGATGGAATGTTGAGAGCTTAGAGGAGCACAGGGGACGGCAGGGCACACTGGGAAGGCGGCCGGTCAGCTTTCAGAATGCGGCTGAGAATTTCAGAGACCGCACATGAAAAGCTGAAAAGTCCCTGGAGCTCAATCCCAAGAGCTGCTACAGCTCCATCAAGGGGTGAGGACGCACCACGTAACACAACCCAGAGAAACAGGCCTCCATGGTACCTTGGCAGAGTCCGTGATGTTATCCCAGTAGGGGGCTGGAAACTCCAGCTTCCCAGCCAGTATCTGGTCAAAGAGATCTTCCTGGAGATTGTTCTCACTAAGCCAGCAACAAAGAAACGGAAGAAAAGTCAAAGTTACCATCCAATTTCTCAATAAAATCCTCCTGGGAACAGTGCAGGGAAGGAGTCCAGTCTTTTTGGTTTCCTGTATCAATCACGTATCTCAATTGCACTTCTGATGACAAGCTTTTCCTTTTCGACAATGAGTCCCAAAACATTTCCACAGGCTGGGACTGAGGCAGACAGACTAAGACAGACAATGATTCAAGAAATTTGTTTGATGAATGCAGAGTTTCAGTTTGGGAAGATGACAAAGTTCTAAAGATGGATGGTGGTGATGGGTGCACAACAAAGTAAATTTAACGAATGCTACTGAACAGTTCATTTACATTTTTTTTAAATGAAATTTTTGGCTGGACATGATGGCTCATGCCTATAATCCTAGCACTTTGAGAGGCTGAAGTGGGAGGATTGCTTGAGTGAGGCCTGGAGCTCAAGACCAGCTTGGGCAAATATAACAAGACCCGGTCTCTACAAAACTAATCTTAGAAATTAGCCAGGCTTGGTGGCACAGGCCTGGCTACTTGGGAGACTGAGGCAGGAGGATCATTTCAGCCTAGGCGTTCAAGGCTGCAGTCCAGCTGTGATCATGCTACCGCACGCCAGCCTCAGTGACAGAGCAAGTCCCTGTCTTTATAATAAATAAAACAAAAAATTTTATGTTATATTTACTGCAATAAAAAAAAGACAAAAATAAAAAATGCACACATAATGAAAATCCTTATTTTGAAAAAAAAAAAAAAAAAATCAGCATCTCCCCTCACTAATCTCTCACGGCAACAAGGGTGGAAACGCAGCAGATCTGACCAGATCTACTTGTCCTTCCTTTTCTACATTTCCAGTAAAATAGCCAAAGATCACCAAGTTAGCCAACATGTGGAAAAGCCATAAGGAGTTCAGAATCTGGATAAATCATTCATGAAATAATTAATTCATCTTTAGCAGGAACTTTCATTTAAGCTCAGTCTGAGAGAAAGAGCCCATCCCAGGGCGTCAACTAGCACTGCACAGGTGGAGGTGAGCCCACCTCTGCTGCTCCCAGGTGGGCATCCCTCCCAGCCTGCACCTGCCCATCCTCCCTCTCAAAGTAACACACACACACATAGTTGGGGCTTAAGAAGGAAATGATGGCTGGATTTTGATGGAAGGTGCCACAGAAGTGAGAAAACCCACTGGAAGATGTTCCCAGTCTCCTGTACAAGCTCACCTCCATAGACACAGAGCCCCCACACCTCCAGCCAGAGTGAGGAACAAAGGATTAGCTTTCCAGGAGGGTACAAGGCCCCATAATAAGCTGCTGGAATCAAGATCAAAACCCAGGAGTGGAAGTTGAGTGTTACCTGGCAAGTGTGCAGCGCTTCTTGGAATTTTTCCACTCAGCCTTAAGGGTTTTGCTACCAACCCTCTCAACGAGGAATAAGGGGTGGTAGCCCCAGGACCAGACCCTTTGGCACAGTGTCTAGAGGTAAATTCTGAGGCTACACAATGACGTGGCTGCCTCACTCCTGTTTGGTTATAAACAGCAGAGTTGAGAGCTTTGTGAACGTCCACGACATACAAGCAGGCCCAGCTGAAGGGACGTCTGCTGGTCTGTGGAGTATGGATAAGAGGCCTGCTGAGAGGCAGGCAGGCTGCAGGACGAGGAAAGCCAGGAGATCACCACCACTCTCCTGAAAGGGGATTTTCTTTGAATGAGCACACATTTCTTTCTAGGTGTCAAAATGTTTTTTTACAGCAGTTGGTTCCTAGTAAAACATCCTGACAGTCAACAAACAAAATCTTAGGCCAGTGTTTTCCAACCTTTTTTATCTCATGGCATACTTGAACCTATAGTTAAACTTCCACAGCACACTTAAATTATGTTGATTAAAAAAAAAAAAAAAAAGTAAAAACATATACTTACTGTGTTTTGAACTTTATTCAAAAATAACTTCATTAATAATTTTTAAAAATTTTCAAGGCACACACCTAAGATCCTCTCTGGGCACTGAGAATCACTGCCTTAGATAGGCATCTCAGCCATCAGAATGGGACCCAGAAGGACTGAGGCTCACTGGACAAGTTCTAGTGAGGCTGCCCCTCACCAGCAGAGTCCGAGGCTAAAGGTCATCGTCATCTGTCCTTCTTAGTAGTCATGTAAGAAAAGCTACTCTGATTAAATCTACATAAAATTTTGTATCACACTGTAATCTACAATCTGGCTGAGATGCCTTAGGAAACTCTTTAATTCTAAAACAATATAGTCCTAGGAGCAAAGGACTGTTACATCTAAAACTATCTATTAAGAAAAACCACAATAGGCACAAAAACATAGAATGAGCAGAATTTGATAGTACAACAAAGTGATTATAATCAATAGTAAGTAAAGGTATACTTCAAAATAACTAAAAGAGTGGAGCTGGAATGTTCCTAACACAAAGATATGATGAATGTCTGAGGTCATGGACACCATCCATTTACACTGCCTGTATCAAACCATCACAGCTTCCCCATAAAGATATCCAACTACTATGTACCAATAGTAATTAAAAATGGGAAAAAAGAAAAACCTCAAAAACTAGCAACAGAGTACACACACTCACTCTGTTCAATTACACCAGAAAAGGAAACCCGGAAATGCTGTGAACAATTTCATAAATTTGAACATTTCACTTATGTCAGGGGGGTGGGTGTTTGTTAGAAATATAAAAAATCTTAATGTAATCTTTGTCAGCGTCCCTCAGAGTATATTTGCTTAGGCAACAACTAAAATTTTGAGTGTCTCTGTAAAACATATCTCCTTTTTAGACTGAAAAGAGCAGGCAGGATGTCCAACCTGTGGCTGGAAGGCACATATGCTGATTGTGAGATTTTTTTGCCATCTGTGGTATCAGGTATCATGAAAAGTAGGCACCGACCTTTTTTTTTTGATAATCAGTGCAGCAGAGAAAAAAAGAAGCTTGGACATCACTGGACTAGAGGGAGAAGGCCTTTCAAGCTAGGGCAAAAATCTGAAAAGCCCAAAAGAAGAAAGAATGACAGATGCTGTAGTCACTAAAGCTAAAACTATAAATTTCAAATAATAACAATTCTGGTTTAAAAGATTTGGGTTAAAGTTGTCTTTTGTAAAAAACAAAGAAAATATTTTCAAAGATTTGTCTAAAGGACTTTTAGCCACAAATTTATGTGAAGAATCTATTTTATACCATAAGTATCATTATATAGGTACCACTTCTGTAATTTCTATATATTTATATTATAGTTATATAATTTCTATAATAATTTCTATATTTTTATATTATAGTAAGTTATAAAATCCACGCAGAATCCCACTGTATGCCATTAAGATGCTTCTGTAACTAGCGCTTACCATTGTAGATTCTCTTTCATTGCAATATGGTATGAAAAGGGAATGCATTTCCTTAAATTTTGCAAGTAAGCTACCTGGAGTTCTAAGATCTGCTTCTGAATATAACAGATGAGGGCAACTGCTTTCAGAATGCAGCCCACTGCTCTGGATTAGCCAAATTTGCCTCTAGATCTCACAAGGAAGCTGCTGCCCTGATAACAATCCATAATCAATACATACTGTTCAGTCTGAGTTTCACTTTTGTCAAAAAGTAAAAAACAAAGAAAAAAAATCTTTCTAACTGTATTGGCAACTGGAAACACTAGAGGGAGTTATGAGCACACATTCCTCTAAAACTGATTTCCTATACCCTTTTCCATCTGATCTCAACTTGGGTTCGCCCAGGGAAGGGAACTCAGCTGTAATCAGCCCCAGGATTACCTGCTATCAAAACACACTGCCCATCTACACTTGACTAGTTCACAAACAGGCCTTCACTGAAACCAGCCAGGGCCCAGTGAGATTGTACACATGGTCACAAATCACTTCCCTGCCCCCTGCACTCATCCTTTCCTCCCACACCCACTCCGGGCTTAGCCATCTGACTTGATTTGGTCAATGAGATATTAACAAGGGTGATGTGAGCAGAGACTGAGAAAGCACTCCAAAAGTTGAACCTGCCCTCTCTCTGGCTGTTTTTGGGAATCTTGCATCCTATCACGTGAAGCCCAGGCTAGCCCACCAATGACAAGAGATTCGTGGTCAATTCATCTCTGCTGTCTCAGCCCACCCTGAGCTGCCAGACACACGAGTGAGGCCAGACTAGACCACAGAGGCTACACTGAGCCAGCCCAGGCCAGAAGAACCACCGAACTCAGCGGTTCTCAACCTGTGGGCTGTGACCCTTTTGTAACAATGGAAATCCTGCATATCAGATATTTACATTACGATTCATAACAGTATATGAATCGAAAATAACAGTTATGAAGTAGCAACAAAAATAATTTTATGGTTGGGGGTCACCACAACATGAGGAACTGTATTAAAAGATCACAGCATTAGGAGGCATTAGGAAGGTTGAGAGCCACTGACCTAACTGATCCACAGAATTGTCTCACACCTTTAACTTTTGGAGTAGTTTCTTATTCCAGCAAAAGCTAACTGATATGTGCAGTAATCCTAAAATCTGTGTAATCCACCTGGGCAATGACCTTCATGAAGACTGCAATGAAGGCAGCCAAATGTAAAGAGCTTTCTACTTATAAAAACATCACTTGTATCACAAGGTCCCCCCACAATGCTACATCTTTCATTAAAGCATTTATGATTTGGGTCCTCAACAAAGCAGGCCTTCATGATCAGTTAATTCTTGATCAATATTCTTGTCATGTGTCTTTATTTCCACATAATCTGTGTCATTTTTTTTTTTTTTTTTTTTTGCTTACTGCCTTGTCAACAAAAGAAAATAGTTCAACTCAATTACAAAACAGAAATTTTAAAAGATAAACCTTTCAAATTTTCCATATGTTCAAAAGTTTTCATAATTAGATGTTGAGACACAAATAGATACCTGTATTATGCCACATATAACAAGCACTTTGTTGACATTTTTGAAGGAAAAACAAAAATGTGCGTTGTACAAGGATAGTACCATTTGTTACCATCACATAAAGTTTCTTGTACCTTTTGTCTGTTCTGGTGTTTCATTATTATTTGTTACATAAAATTTCTTGTACTGTAATAAGTTAAAACAAAACAAAACAAAAAAATCCATACTAAAATCCTTTATAATACAAAAAAAACCTAAATATAAACAAAAATTTGAATTGAAACGAGATTTTCTTCCTGAAAGTTTGGGTCAAAAACATGGCCAAAAAACTATTTTTCACTTACTGGCTTAATATAACACTATAAAACTATGCCATAGAAATGAATGTTTAGGTCTCCCCCAAATTTGTATGTCAAAACCTAATCCCCAGTGTGATAGTATCAGGAAGTGGCCTTTGAAACATGATTAGGTCATAACGGTGGAACTCTCACAAATAGGATTAGTGCCCTAACAAAAGACCCAGAGATCTCCCTGGTCCCTTCCACCATGAGGTTACAGCAGGAAGATGACTATTTGTGAACCAGGTGGTGGATCCAAACCAGCCACCAATTCTGCTAGTGCCTTGACGTTGGACTTTCCAGGCTCTAGAATTAAGAGAATTAAATTTATGTTGTTTATAAGCCACAAAATTTATGATATTTTGAGTGTCATGGCCTCAGCCTAGCTCACAGCAACCTCAATCTCTTAGGCTCAAGTGATCCTCTTGCCTCAGCCTACTGAGAGCTGTGACTATAGATGCCAGCTGCAACTCCTAGGTAATTTTTCTATTCTTAGTAGAGGCAGGGTCTCACTCTTGCTCAGGCTGGTCTCCAACACCTGAGCTCTAGTGATCCACCTGCCTCAGCCTCCCAGAGTGCTATAGGATTATGGGTGTGAGCCACTGCGCCCAGCTACGGTATTTTCTTATAGCACCCTAAGCAAACTGAGACAAATCATGGCCTCAGGGATTGTTCTGTTCACCACTTTATTCCCAACACTCAGCATAGTGCCTAGCACATAGTCACTTCTTAAAAAATAGCTGTAAAATGAACATAGGAAGGGATTAAAATGAAAAGAGAGCTCCAGAA
The DNA here is from genome assembly GCA_963574355.1 of Loris lydekkerianus. Taxonomy (NCBI): domain Eukaryota; kingdom Metazoa; phylum Chordata; class Mammalia; order Primates; family Lorisidae; genus Loris; species Loris lydekkerianus. Next base: position 5,561 of record CAUYPK010053609.1, on the reverse strand, counting down.
CACTCAGAAGAAAACCAAACATGTGTCCCTAAATGAACTTCTGCTTCTTGGTCATTCACTTGCTGCTCCACAGGGGGAGATACAACTGATTAAAAGTTGAGCTGTGGCCAGGGCCCCTCACTCACCCACCTTACTGAGGCAGCTAGGTTAGTAAGTGTGCCCTGCCCCTCATCAAACACCTTGACTGCTGTCTGTGGCCACATTGGCTACCCACAGGTGAGGTGTATGGTCACCAAGAGTTGGTTTGTTTTCAACCCTGTTTATACCAAGTGTTTGTAATTATACTGCTTAAATAAACATCATGTGAACTAATAAAATGAATTTAAAAAGAAAAGAGTTTCTGTTTCCTTGAGAACAAAATTGAATGCTTTGGAAAGAGCATGTAAAACTGAAGTTGGAAAAAGTGCCATCAAATTAAGTAAGAGAGGTAATTATCAAGAACTGGATAAAAGTATACCTGAAAAGATTCAAATTATTACACAAGAATTATTAAATCTTACTCTCATTTAAAGAGACTGAGAATACTGAAATTGTAGACACTATATTAAGGGTACATTTTATGAAAGACTGACCACAAGAAACTCAGAAGACCATACACAGAGCAAAGGCCTTGGCCTCACATTAAAAATATGGTAAACGAATATACATGAATAAATAGGTTGTAAATTATTATAAAAGGCAAAAGGTATATTTATATGTAATTTTTGCCTAACATTTTTATTTGACCAACCAGTTTCTGGTCCTGACTGCCAGGAGTTACAGTGTCTTCTTCTAGACCAGAAAAAGAAAATTTCCAAGTCAAATATGGTCACTCCAAAGGCCACTGACCTGCGGAATGGTGGGAATCCACAGAGAAGTATGTAGGTGATCACACCAGCCGCCCAGATGTCCACCTTCAAGCCGTAGCTGTGAAAACAAAGTGGGTGGGAAGGGAAGAAATAATGATACAACTCCTAGGAACCTTCCACAGGACTCAAGTATTACCTTTGTGAGGAAAAAGGATCTTTGGGGTGTCAAATTCTTCATTTAATATAGAGGAATTAATTACCCTCTGGACAACAGCATCTGTTTTTTTCTCAACCCAACCACAGTCAACTGGCCTTGAAAGTGGCAGTCCACGCCTAGGCTCAGCCAGATAAGCACAAACTCTAGTTCCTGAAGTCAAAGTCATGGAGCCGGTAACTGTCTCCTTCCTCCACTCGAGGCACAGAACAGTCAGAAGTAGCAACAAAAACAGACCTTTACCCACCAAAGCTAAAGTACTAATCAAAACCACCAGGAGTCTCACCCCGTTTCAGCGATGATTTCTGGAGCCACGTAAGTTGGTGTGCCACAGACTGTGTACAACGGGCCTTCCACAACAGTGGCGAGCCCAAAGTCTCCTAGTTTCAAAGACTTGGTTCCATCAGGATATTCACACACCTGGAACAGAAGGCAGCTGCCATTTAGACATTGTTTTCTTTTTTTTTTCTTTTTCCCCTCCCCCAACAATTGTAAGAGGTTGGCTTAGAATTAAGCAGAAAGAACACAAGATACATTTACTATTAAATTCAAATGAAATCTCTCTTTGTGATATTAACACCATGATTTATCTTTGTTGGTTTAAAGTGCTAATCCTTCTCTTCAGAGATTTTGCACAACTTTATGAAATTTAGAAGACAATATTTTCCACCTTTGCAGAAAGTTCCTTACTCAGGTATATAATGGACTCGTGTGCTTGCATACATAGCAATTAGGGTGTAGATAACTGTTTACCTGATGGACTTGAGAGAGGCCTTTAAGCCTGGAGGTAGGAAACTGGCCTTTATTTACTGTTCGATATTGGTGAGGTACTTCAAAGCATGATTTTATTAAGCATCTACCAAAGCACTAGGTGTTCTCTAAGAGACTTTCCATGTCTAGTTGAGAAAATAAAATTAGGGGATAGGGACCTTGTTTTCTGGATAGTCAATGATGAAATATAAATGTTATGTAGAGGAAAAACTTTGGAAGTTTAGAAAGAATGTGGCATCTGGGATCAGACAGATGATCCCAGATCAACTTGAATAACAACTTCACTCATCTCTTGGTTGTGTGACCTTTGAAAGAAAGATAACCGGTCTAACCATGTTTGTTTCTTCATCTGTGAAGTGGGATGATGCTGGTATCTTCTTCATGAAGTTGGTGTGAAGAGAAAATGAGACAAAGCTCAGAATGAGGCTCAAAAAACATTCCTTTCATAGAAGATGTAAACAGAAAACAGATCATGTTCATGGCTCGGCAGAATCAAAGTTGTTAAAATGGCTGTACTCCCCCAAAGTAATTTACCAATTCAATGCAATTCCCATTAAAATACCAATGTCATTTTTCACAGATCTAGAGCAAACAGTTTTACTCTTTGAATGAAACCAGAAAAGGCCCTGAAAGGCCAACACAACCTGATGTAGTAAGAGCAAATCAGGAGGCATCATGTTACTAGACTTCAAGGGCACAATTAACAGAGCAAATAGACAAACTACAAAATGGGAAAAAAATATTTGCATGCTATACATCTGATAAAGGGCTAATAACCAGAATCTACAAAGAACTCAAGAAAATCAGCAAGAAAAAATCAAACCACACATTAAAAAGTGGGCAAAAACACGAACAGAAACTTTTCAAATGAAGATACTCTAATGGCTGTCTAACACATGAAAAAATGATAAACATTTCTAATTACCAGGGAAATGCAAATCCAAACCTCAGTGAGTTATCACCTAACCCCAATGAGAATGGTTCTTACTCAAAAGTCACAAAGTGCATGGATTCAGAGAGAAAGGAACACTCACACACTGCCATGGGACTGTAAACTAGTACAAGGACAATCTCTATGGAAAGTAGTACGGAGATTCCTCAAAGAACTAAGAGCAGACCTACCTTTTGATCCAGCAGTAGCATGGCCCAAAAGAAAAAAAGGCATTTTATAAAAAAAGACACTTGCACTCAAATGTTTACAGCAGCACAAGTCACAACTACAAAGATGTAGAAACAACCCAAGATAAATTGTGGTATAAGCATACCATTGAATACTATTCATTCATAAAAAGATGGTGATTTAGTATCTTTTATAACAACCTGAACGGACTTGGAGACCATTCTCTCAAAGGAAGTGTCACCAGAATGGAAAAAGACCAAAAGTACTCAGTACTTTTCCAACTAAATTGGAACTAGTCGATCAATTCTCAAGCATGTGTATGGAAGCAAAACTGAAAGGAAATCAAGCAGGTGGGAGAGGGGAGGAGGGTGAATTCACAACTAACTGATGCAAGGCACACATTCTGGGGGAAGGCACACTTATAACTTTGACCTAAAATGTGCAAACGCAAATAATGTAACCAAAATGTGTGTACCCACATTCTGAAATTTTAAAAAAATGTTCCTTTCATTTCCTGGAAAAATTAGCTGATTAAATTAGATAATTATCGTATTAAAAAACGTTTTTAAATGCTGGTAAAGATGTAAATGTTTATGCTGAAATTGAAGAACCTTTCTAGAAAACATTTCAGCAACATACATAAGATTTCTTGATACCATTTATAACCTTTGACCCAGAAAATCTACTTCTAAAAAACCTATTCTAACGGAATGGGGATATACTCAACTATTACACACAAGGGTATAAATCTCAGCGCTTATTCATGACTTTTAAAACTGAAAGCAAGTGTGGTGGCTTATGCTCATAACTTCAGCACTTTGGGAGGCAAAGTAAAAGGATCACTTGAGGCCAGGAGTTTGAGACTACCCTGGTCAACATAAAGAGATCCCTTCTCTATAGAAAAATTAAAAATTTTGGGTGGGCAGAGACAAGATGGCTGACTGAAGCCAGCTTTCCACAGAGGCTCCCATCTAGAAGGAGAGTTAAACGACAGAAATTTAGCAAGTACCCTGATAGATTAGAGCTGCACCAAGAGAGAAGGTTAAAGAATGCACATCAACCCCGCTGAGGCGAGCTGTGACCCCAAGGATACAAACAAAAGGTACAAAACCTATCACCAAGCGGACGGGAGTCCCCTCCCCACAAATGAGCAGAGTTCAAAGGTCCTCCCACTACAATCCATGGGAGAGACCCTCTAAAAACTGGACCTACCTTCCCTACTAGGGTGCCATCGCGTTCTCCTGCCAGGCATAAAACTGTATAGAACTGTATATATTCTCTACCTGCAATTCTGAGCTCCCAGCACTCCCCTCCACTCTCACTCTGAACTTTGGAGGCCTGTCCCCTAGGAGTCCATATACTTGGGTGATTTCTTGAGGGGTGTGGACAGGGCTTAGACTGCAGCTGGTCAGTGCTGATTCTGTGGCACGGGAGTGAGGAAAGGACTGTCGGCTGAGAAGGAACCACACTGGAGCGCGATGCCCCCAGGCGCAGAGCAGCAGCCATTTTTGGCAACAATAGAACTCACTCCCAGATATTCCCAAGCCACACCCCCTGTCTCCCTGGGCAACAAGAGGAGGCCAGGCATCTTCTCAGGTGGCAACCACTCCTCAAAAGATCTGGGACTGAAACACAGGTCCCGTGAGTAAAGGGTTTGCCTGAGGCGGTACCGAACTGATCAAACTAAAAAGCTTCTGCACGTCCGAGAACTCAGTAAGTAAAGCAAGCAAACAGCCCTCAGAATGGGAGAAGATATTTGCAGGTTATGTCTCTGACAAAGGCTTAATAACCAGAATCCACAGAGAACTCAAACATATAAGCAAGAAAAGAACAAGTGATCCCATCGCAGGCTGGGCAAGGAATTTGAAAAGAAACTTCTCTGAAGAAGACAGGTGCACAGCCTACAGACATATGAAAAAAATGCTCATCTTTAATCATCAGAGAAATGCAAATCAAAACTACTTTGAGATATCATCTAACTCCAGTGAGATTAGCCCATATCACAAAATCCCAAGACCAAAGATATTGGCATGGATGTGGAGAAAAGGGAACAATGCTGGTGGGAATGCAAATTAATACATTTCTTTTGGAAAGACATTTGGAGAACACTTAGAAAGCTAAAAATAGATCTGCCATTCAATCCTATAATTCTTTTACTAGGTATATACCCAGAAGACCAAAAGTCACATGATAACAAAGATATTTGTACCAGAAAGTTTATTGCAGCCCAATTCATAATTGCTAAGTCATGGAAAAAGCCCAAGTGCCCATCAATCCACGAATGGATTAATAAATTGTGGTATATGTACACCATGGAATATTATGCGGCCTTAAAGAAAGATGGAGACTTTACCTCTTTCACGTTTACATGGATGGAGCTGGAACATATTCTTCTTAGTAAAGTATCTCAAGAATGGAAGAAAAAGTATCCAATGTACTCAGCCCTACTATAAAACTAATTTATGGCTTTCACTTGAAAGCTATAACCCAGTTATAACCTAAGAATAGGGGTAAGGGGGAAAAGGAGTGGAGGGAGGGGGGAGATGAACGGAGGGAGGGTGATTGGTGGGATTACACCTGCAGTGCATCTTACAAGGGTATATGTGAAACTTAGTAAATATAGAATATAGAATATAAATGTAGATATAAATATAGAATATAAATGTCT